>JAJMLN010000029.1:0-145889 GCA_030569675.1 Wickerhamomyces ulmi
ACTGAGGAAGCAGATGAAGCATCAGAGGATGATGAAGCATCAGAACCAACAGATGAGGAGACAACATCAGAGGAAGATGAGACACCAGAGGAGACTGAGGAAGCAGATGAAGCATCAGAGGATGATGAAGCATCAGAACCAACAGATGAGGAGACAACTTCAGAGGAAGATGAAACATCAGAACCAACAGATGAGGAGACACCTTCAGAAGAAGATGAAACACCGGAGGAGACTGAGGAAGCAGATGAAGCATCGGAGGATGATGAAGCATCGGAACCAACAGATGAGGAGACAACATCAGAGGAAGATGAGACACCAGAGGAGACTGAGGAAGCAGATGAAGCATCAGAGGATGATGAAGCATCAGAACCAACAGATGAGGAGACAACTTCAGAGGAAGATGAAACATCAGAACCAACAGATGAAGAGACACCTTCAGAAGAAGATGAAACACCGGAGGAGACTGAGGAAGCAGATGAAGCATCAGAGGATGATGAAGCATCGGAACCAACAGATGAGGAGACACCTTCAGAAGAAGATGAAACACCGGAGGAGACTGAGGAAGCAGATGAAGCATCGGAGGAGACTGAAGAAGCAGATGAAGCATCAGAGGAAGATGATGAGACAGCACCGGAGGAGGAGGAAACAACATCAGAAGAAGAAGAAGCTTCAGAACCAGCTGAGGAAGATGAGACATCTTCAAAATATGAGGAGGCTGAATTGAACTCTGAGGTAACGGAGCTCAAAGTGACTGTAGTACGAACTGGACCCCATGTTGTAGTTAAGTCTGTATCAGTAGATGAAGAAACACCTTGAGAATCAGTAGATGAAGAGACACCTTGAGATCCGGTAGATGAAGAAACACCTTGAGAATCAGTAGATGAGGAAACACCTTGAGATCCGGTAGATGAAGAGACACCTTGGGAACCAGTAGATGAAGAAACACCTTGGGAATCAGTAGATGAAGAAACACCTTGGGAACCAGTAGATGAAGAAACACCGTAAGAATCAGTAGATGAAGAAACACCTTGGGAACCAGTAGATGAAGAAACACCTTGGGAACCAGTAGATGAAGAAACACCGTAAGAATCAGTAGATGAAGAAACACCTTGGGAACCAGTAGATGAAGAAACACCTTGAGATCCGGTAGATGAAGAAACACCGTAAGAATCAGTAGATGAGGAAACACCTTGAGATCCAGTAGATGAAGAAACAGCGTAAGAATCAGTAGATGAAGAAACACCTTGAGATCCGGTAGATGAAGAGACACCTTGGGAACCAGTAGATGAAGAAACACCTTGGGAATCAGTAGATGAAGAAACACCTTGGGAACCAGTAGATGAAGAAACACCGTAAGAATCAGTAGATGAAGAAACACCGTAAGAACCAGTAGATGAAGAAACACCGTAAGAATCAGTAGATGAAGAAACACCTTGGGAACCAGTAGATGAAGAAACACCTTGGGAACCAGTAGATGAAGAAACACCTTGGGAATCAGTAGATGAGGAAACACCTTGGGAACCAGTAGATGAAGAAACACCGTAAGAATCAGTAGATGAAGAAACACCTTGGGAACCAGTAGATGAAGAAACACCTTGAGATCCGGTAGATGAAGAAACACCGTAAGAATCAGTAGATGAAGAAACACCTTGAGATCCGGTAGATGAAGAGACACCTTGGGAACCAGTAGATGAAGAAACACCTTGGGAACCAGTAGATGAAGAAACACCGTAAGATTCAGTAGATGAAGATGGAATGTTGAAGTTGGAGGTTTCACTGGTAGTAATAGTGAATCCTAAGGTTGTAGAAGATGAAACAACATTCTTGCGACACTCTTTAGGCCAGTAGTAGCCGGAACCATCAGTTTGGGATTTCTTGTAGTTGTCATAGTTCTTACAACCAGTAGTGTAATCATAAGATGAAGCGTATTTCCAATGTTTACATTCAGAGTAATCAGAAACACCAGTAGAACACCAATCAAATTGAATTTGGTAACCTGTAGTCATGTAGACACGATCACCAGATGATGGCAATGAAACTGGAACTGTAACAGACCATTTACCTGGATTCTCAATTTCGTCAATCTTGTAGTTCTTACTGTAAAGAACATGGCTGATGGAACCAATCAATTTCAATTCACTCAATGAAGACTTGGACATTGTGGTTGAAGATTCAAAACTGATAGTAACATCGTAAACATCTCCGGAAACCCAGCGAACATTTGTGACTTTGATATTAGCAGTTGGAGTGTTTTGGTTTTTGGCGTGATATTTAAAGTCTAACTCAGGACACTGTTCAACAATTTCCAAACATTCAGAAGGCTCTGATCCTGGTGCACTGACTGTAGATGTTGTTGCACTTGCAGCAAGTGTAGTGGTAGAGAAGAAAGAGTCGGTTTCCAAAGAAGAAGAGGCTTGAGATAGACTAGTAGTTTCAAGAGTAGCTGATGGTGATGTTTCGACGGATGAAGAAGCTTCAGATGAAGTGGTATCAACAGTAGCTGATGAAGAAGCAACAGACAAGGTAGTGGTATCAACAGTAGCTGAGGAAGAAGAGGCTTCAGATGAAGTGGTCTCGACAGTAGCTGATGAAGAGGCTTCAGATGAAGTGGTATCAACAGTAGCTGATGAAGAAGCAACAGACAAGGTAGTGGTTTCAACAGTAGCTGATGAAGAGGCTTCAGATGAAGTGGTCTCGACAGTAGCTGATGAAGAGGCTTCAGATGAAGTGGTATCAACAGTAGCTGATGAAGAAGCAACAGACAAGGTAGTGGTTTCAACAGTAGCAGATGAAGTGGTATCAACAGTAGCTGAGGAAGAGGAGGCTTCAGATGAAGTGGTTTCAACAGTAGAAGAAGCTTCAGACAAAACAGTAGTTTCAACAGTAGCTGATGAAGAAGCAACAGACAAGGTAGTGGTTTCAACAGTAGCAGATGAAGAAGTCTCTATTGGTGAGGAAGCTGTGGAAGAAACAATGGACAAAGTAGTAGTCTCGGTACTAGCAGTTTCACTGTTTGAAGTAGCAGTTGATGATGTTTCCACAGATGTTGTAGAGTCTGATGGTTTAACAGCAGATGAAGTAGATGATGCAACACGAGTATCTGGAGTACATTGGTAATAGTATGGATTATCTCCGGTGTAACAGTAGAATCCAGATGTACAACAAGATGGACCGGTGAAACCAATACCACCACATCTCTCATAAGCACCATTACAAGATTCAGTAGCAGCTGAAGTAGTAGTTATTTCTGCAGATGAGGTTGTGGTAGGTTGAGTGTTGGAGTTGACAGATGATGAAGTAGAAGTTGCAACACTGGTACCTGGAGTACATTGGTAGTAGTATGGATTGTCTCCGGTGTGACAGTAGAATCCAGATGTACAACAAGATGGACCGGTGAAACCAATACCACCACATCTTTGATAAGCACCATTACATGATTCAGTAGCAGCTGAAGTAGTAGCATCAGAAGAAGTGGTTAATCCGGTAGATAAGGTGGTGGTGGCAGGATAGCTTGAAGTGCTTGAAGTACTTGAAGTGCTTGAACTGGATGAGCTGGATGAAGTACTTGAAGATGAGGTGCTAGATGTTAATTCACTAGTAGTAGCTTGAGTAGTGGAAGTAGATTCACGCGTATCAGGAATACATTGGTGATAGTATAAGTTGTATCCGGCGTAACAGCGGTATCCAGATTGACAACATTTTGGACCTTTGAATCCAATACCACCACATTGAGCATAAGCGCCGGCACAGGAATCTTCGGTTGCACTGGTTGTGGCAGCTTCAGTAGTTTTTGTTTCAGGGGTGGTCAATGAAGTTGTTGGTTTTTTTTCATTCGCGGTAGTGGATGAAATAGTTTTTACTTGAGATGTGGAAGTAGTAGAAGATAAAACAGCACCATTACCACATTGTTTTGGCCAGTAAAAACCAGAAGCATCTGTTTGAGATCTCTTGTAGTTGTCATAGTTGTTACAACCAGTAATGTAATCATAAGATGAAGCGTATTTCCAACGTTTACATTCAGAGTAATCAGAAACACCAGCAGAACACCAATCGAATTGAATTTGGTAACCTGTGGTCATGTAGACACGATCACCGGATGATGGTAATTTAAGTGGGATTGTAACAGACCATTTACCTGGGTTATCAATTCTGTCAATTTTCATGTTATAACTGTAAAGAACATAACTGATAGAACCAATAAATTTCAATTCACTTAAGGATGATTTAGACATGGATGAAGAAGATTCAAAGCTGATAGTAACATCATAAAGGTCACCAGAGACCCAACGAACGTCGGTAACTCTGATGTCAGCAGTTGGAGTTCTTTGATTTTGTGCATGATAAGTGAAATCTAAACTAGGACATTGTTCGACAATGTCAGCACACTGTGTGGCTCCTGAGGCCGTGAGGACGTAGGAGAATAAACTTAATAGCCAGAACCAAGTAGGCATCTTGAAAGGTTTGTAAATGCTAGTGGTTTCGAGATGGCTCAAGCGCATCGATGAAGAACTTGATAGATAATACCCTTGTTCTTAAAAGAAGGTCTTGTGGATAATTCAGGTAATTGAAAAACCTCGAAGAGCAAAAGAGGGGCTTCAGTTATAGTATCTGAAGAGTACTATCGTTACTTTCAAAAGCTCTCCAGATTAAATGACCAAAGTTTGGGGATAAGTAATGGTTTTTAACTTTTATCAGACAAAAAAATAACACTTTTAGAAAGTTCGAGGTTCTCTCGTAAGAGAGTTTGAAATCGACAGAAAAGCAGGTGAAAGGCGCAAGATTCATGCGGGAGCTACTGCAACTTTCGATCTCACGTTCATTTCTTTTGCAACGGTAAACCACTTTGCATGATTCTGCATGGAAGTAGATTTCCTATGCAGAATAATAGCTTACTCCATAATTTAGCCATAATTTCACGTTTCCATAAAGATTGGCGAGAGGTCATTCTGTTATCTTTAATCCCCTATTAGCGAGAGATAACCATCCACAACGGCCCTACACTACCGAGGTAGAACGCACTTTAATTACTCTGAATGTTTGTTGAATTTCTGCACGCAGTTTCAACGCGAAAAATAAAGTTACTTTTTAGGAAGTGGATAAGTGGTCACTACTCACTACTGGACATTTTTCAATGTAATGAGACCGCTAAAAAATGTGTAAAATTACATCGACAACTAACTTCGTATTTTTTAGTTAGTTTCCACCATGAGTTAGCACTCAGTTGTCAGCACTCAGTTGTCAACTCTCAGTTGTCAACGCTCAGGAGCCAGCCGTCATCAGTCAACTTTCAGCACTCAGCTGTCAGCACTCACTCTGTCTTGAACAGCACCCCTCTCTAAAGACCGTCATGCCTCATATTTGACATCTTGTCTCTATACTCATAACTACAATTGTAGCTTAGCAAACTCAAAAACAATAGCGGAGAGTGTAGTAAAGCTACAATATCCTCGGTTGTTACATGATACAATGGATCTGCTATATTTCAGTTTCCAGAACGTCGGGGGTGCAACAAGTTTGAAGTCGCTAAAGTAGTTTTGACTTTGAGTATGTATAATAATGTGTAGTAACGTGCCTGACGTAGAGTCTATACACTTCTCCAAGTACAGAAAAAGTATTCCATACACAACTCCACATTGAACTTATACAGTATACTTTTCAAAGTTGCCTAAAACCAGATTAGCGAGATAATTCAAAAGTACTGTAAAATGTAACTTACATATAGGAAGTGCAACATTCCGGAAAGCACTGTAACAAACCAACAAATACTTTAGATTCATGTACTATGTAGTATGTAATACACTATTAATATCTTACATCGCACAGAACAATATAGACTGACTCCAACTCTCAGAAATATAATAGGGCTTAGAAGAGTAATATACGTTAATTTTTCATCGCAAAGAGTGAAGCATTATCACTTGGGATCTCATTTGTGCACTGTATTTAGCTGAGTCCCAGTAGCTATTTAACGGGTGGACTTCTGCAAGTTTCAATATCCTTTTTCAGCTGGAGTCA
Source organism: Wickerhamomyces ulmi (assembly GCA_030569675.1). Taxonomy (NCBI): domain Eukaryota; kingdom Fungi; phylum Ascomycota; class Saccharomycetes; order Phaffomycetales; family Wickerhamomycetaceae; genus Wickerhamomyces; species Wickerhamomyces ulmi. The sequence goes on from JAJMLN010000029.1 coordinate 6,016, forward strand.
GGATTTCCCTCCACTTGTTAAATTGTTCTACACTTTTGCATTTTCCTGACAACAACTTGCAGACGCACGCTAAATGTTTACGAGGGGGAAAAAAAAAAGAAGAAACCTACTACACTTAATAGCATGAATCTGAGCAATTAAAATTCCATAAGGCAGAAGGACTATCAGATGGCACTCTTGGCCACTACGGCTGTTACCTACTGAACAAAGAGGTACCTGTTAACGCTGGGCACTAAGGGCTGGGCGCTGGGTAGTATGTAGTGATTTGTAGTAATAAAGTCTACAGAATGACGTAAAGTATAATGTACAAACCTATCAAAAACCAACATATTTGAGTAACTTATCATACATAAGTTAACTCTCTTAATCTTGAACTCACAACTTCCAAGGTCCCAAACTTCAAACTTCATATTCAAAACCGGATAAACTTTGGATCTACAGGCGTTGAAAGAGTTATTTGATGATTACCAGATCTTACATCATACCGTTTGATAAAAGATCTACGGGTGAAACTTCAGCACTCGGTGAGTAGTACCTGAAATAAAACAGTTAAGGGGCCATGACAACTTTGTTTCTTTTTCAGAGTCAGTCATCTGGAATAGTTTGAAATGATTGTAACCAGCCTCCAACTATGGAGTATGGTCTATGAGTCAGAAGTATGTAAAGCTTCCAGACAGGATTCTAGAAAACTTTTTTGAATTTGTCCCCTTAAAGAATTCGCCTAAAATTTCTGGTACTTATTGTTATGTGTGTGCTGTGACGATTGTCGTCCGGTTTAGGGACTTCAACTGGATCTTACAGCCTCTTGGACTTTGGACCGCTCACAAACTATGGCTTCACAAGCTATTTAGGACCGTAGTTTGCTTTAAGTTGTTGCGTCCGTCATCTATTTTAATGAAATTAATTTAGAAACCTTCAGATCTGAGATCTCGCAGGCCGCAGATTTCTAAAGCAAGTGAAATATCTAGACATTCACCTGCAAATTTAGCGAATTTGACTCGGCCCGAATCAATCAAGTAATGAAACCAACCGACTGTGTATCTTAATCTTACTCAAAATGATAAATGATATACCGATCAGTCCGAAACTCCAAGATCTTGTGTTTACAATTTCCAAATTAAAGAATAAAATGCAGTGCAGCATATTGTTTATAGCAGTGCACAACAATCGACCGTTTGTCAGGGATAATTACGTTGTCCGCAGGTTTTGCCGATCTTATGCGCTAAAATCGTCATGCGGCTCACGTCGGCTATAAAAGAGGAAATTTTCGCGATTGGGTTTGTAGGAGTAAATCATAGGTAACTACTTGATTTGAAGCTATATCCCTAAGAGAGTTGTCTATTTTAGCATAAAAATGGCTCAATTAAGCTATATTATTTGACAATTATGTAGTAATTGACATCAAGATTAGCCCCATGTAGTTTTTGCGGCTTTCTCTACGATATTTTACGTTTTTTATTTTTAAAAAACGTTTTGAGAAAAGCTAGACGAACTCGAAATGAAAAATTTAAAAGATCAAATGTGGGGATGTCAAAAATTTCGAAATCCGGCCAAATCTACTCCAATCGCTACAATATCTACACCATTCGAAAGAGCGAGCTTTAATCACTAAGACTGTGCATTTATAACCCTGAAATAATCCATATATTAATGATTTTTTGTTGATTGAAATTGTTTAGATCGTGATGTTTCGGAATTAAACTCGGAGATTAATTTGATCAGATCTAAGCTAAAATTTTGGCAACGCTCACATCTCCTGATCGTATGCAAAAATTTAAATTTGAAAATAGATTGTTTTGCTGTATTGGGAATTAGGGGCTCAACAATAAGGTTGGCGCATCACGTTGCTTCTGAAACAATAATCTGAGTTATCGGTTAACAGATTTAGATGTTCAACCAGCAACAAGTGTTGATCTTTTTGAGTAAGCTGCGTTGGACCATGTGGTTGAGTCTTTCAATAAGCTGACAGCCGTTCTCGCCGCACCAACTTTAACGAGAAAAACAAACATGAAAAACATGTTGTTGCCTCCTAGCGTATAACATCTTACAGATAAACTTTAATGACATTAAAGATTATGAAGTAGGGGGGATCAAATAAAGTATGAAGTATGAAGTATGAACCATATGTGGCTGCATTGTCAGCTTGAAAGCTAAAAACTTAACTGCAGAGACGTATTCATTGAGACCACACAGCTCTAATGTTGTCAGTCGAGTCACAGATTGCTACTCATCTAGTTAGATCTCAGATCATGACGTCTGAAAAAAAAAAGACTGCACGCGCAAAAAATATATATACCACAACTCGTCACATATATTGAAAATATTTGAGCGTTAGATTTGTTATGTGCGTAACAGATTCTGCGTCACTATCCTTAAAAACAACTCATGTGAGGTGTTAACTGATAGTTTTCCATTCTTCTACGGCTTGCCATCTAGAACGAAGAAGAGCTCAACAGAACATGAAGGAAAATCATTGAAAAAAACTTTACAAAAATGAAAATGCATGTGCACGCTATATGCTGTACGCTGTAACTTTATTAGAGTCTCAAATCCTATGTATTTCTGACTGCAAAATCGATTAATCATTATATACTGTAGATGGTGTTGGACGAAACTGTATAGAGGTTGTTCCCTTTACAGACAAAGAGTCCTAATTCATCGTCTATACCACCAATAACTTTGTTTTTGTCAGGATGTGAAATATCAGGATAACCATAAGAGATACCGGATTTCATGGAAACAAAAACTTCTCCATTAGAAGTTACATTGGCCGTAACAATTTCAGATCCAAGATCAGTTTTGTGTAAAGGAGACGTACTATTCCGTAGATCCCAAAGAGCAACAATTCCGTCCTCATATGCAGATAAAATTGTATTTTCATCCTTTTGTTGTAGTGATACAGTAGCACTATATAGACTAGCAAAATTCGAGACCTCTTTTTGAGAATTGAGATCAAATTGAGTAATAACACCAGAGAGATGACCAGCAAATAAATTAGTTGTACTTGATGAGTTAGTGATCAAAACACTATTTAGACCATCTTTCAAACTATCAGAACGTGAAAGTGTTCCAATATTAGAACCTGTTGGGCAATCCCATATTTTGACCAATCCATCCACACTACTAGAAATAAAATGCTTTCCACGATCAATCATAGCTAGATCTGTTATCCTCTGTTTATGTCCAGAAAATGTTCTTGGATTTGATCCATCTATGGCATCCCATATCTTAATTTGAAAGTCCAGACCTGCAGTTAAAACGACTTTTCCAGAAGGAAAGAACTTAGACTTGGTGATATCACTAAAATGAGCACTTTCTATGGATGTCTGTTATCAGCGTTAGTACAAATTTGAATTGTTGTTAACAGAAGAAAGGTACTTACTATATTTTTTCCATCAGAAACCTCACCGATGGATAATGTACCACTGGATCCTCCAACAACGTATAACGATTCTTGTGGGGAGATGTCAAATGATGATATGTCATGTATGTCAGTTGGGATGGTCTTCTTGGGCGTTATAATTTGATACTTGTAGCTTTCATATGTAACCTCATACACTGTGTCATCAATCTTTTCAAACTGGGTGTTCCCTGAAACTGAATCGAACTGCAATGAGCCATTGTTCAGTTTGACTGTTATTAACTCCTCTTTGGAATTGCCATCTTCAAGATCCTTAGTAGGAACAAAGTTCACATAGAACGTTGTTTCTGCAACTTCCCCATTCTTTACATCATTGATAGCCTCCTCAAAAGAAGACTGGATAAGTACAGATGTCATTTTCAAACTAGAACAAGATGATTATGTCTATCTCCACCACTCTATTCTTTCTATAGTTCTTTATTGTTAGACGAAGCATCTCTCGAAAATTGTTACGTAATTCAACTTACCAGAAAAAAAAAAAAAAAAAAAAAAAAAAAACTGTTTGGCGAGTCGCGTCTTTTTTGTTTTTGTTTTAATATTTTATTTTCATATTTTGCCTCCCGTTTCGCGTCAGTTTTATTTAGTTTAAGTTTATTCCATTACAACACAAACTCAGTGGCAACTGCAACAATCACCATACCGCCAACAGCCATGTCTCTAGATTCAGGTGTTTTGAAATCGCTCTTCTCTGAGGAGAAGTACTGGACAGGTAGACTTCCTATCACCGTCCAAATCTTGTCTGTTAAAGCCATTCCTAATGAAAGCGGTAAAAGACTAAGATTACTGGTCTCTGATGGTGTTTACACCATCAACTCTGTCGTTAGACCAGAAAGTGTTCAATATCTGGAAGACAATGGTGTCCAAAAGACTACAATCATCACTTTGGAAAATTACGAAATAGAAAGAATGGGTGTCAACAATAAACATGTTCTGATCATTGGTGAACTAGCCATCGTTAAAGTTGAAGCTGCTAAAATCGGTTCAAACTTGAAACCAGTGGATGAATACTTCAAAGAACATCCAGAGGAAGATAGATACCAAGGTACTGAAGAAGCTCTTGATGGTAGCCCAACTCCAGGTGCTAGTGGTCAAACAGGTACAACTCCGGCTCCAGCAGCTCCAGCAGCAGCACCTCAACAACCAAGACAAGAAACTCGTCCACAGACCTCAAAACCAAACAAAACCCCACAAAACTTGTACACAATTGATCAATTATCTCCATATCAATCAGATTGGAAGGTCAAAGCTAGAATCTCATTCAAAAGTGATATGCGTACTTGGTCTAACCAAAAAGGTGAAGGTAAATTGTTCAATGTTAATTTCCTTGATCAAACTGGTGAAATCAGAGCTACTGCTTTCAATGATAATGCTGATAAATACTTTTCTTTCTTACAAGAAGGTAAAGCTTACTATGTTTCAAAGGGAAGACTTCAACCAGCAAGATCTCAATTCTCAAACTTGGATCACCCATATGAAATACAACTTGATAGAGACACTGTTATTGAAGAATGTTTAGATTCTGATGGTGTACCAAAGTTGAACTATAACTTTGTTAAACTTAATAAGATTCAAAACCTAGAAGCTAATACTATTATCGATGTTGTTGGTGTGATTAAGGAAGTTTTACCACAATTTCAAATAACCTCAAAAGCTGGTCGTTCTTACGATCGTCGTGATGTTACTATTGTTGATGATTCTCAATTTGCCATTACTGTTGGTCTTTGGAATAAATTGGCTGTTAACTTTGATATTCCAGAAGGTACTGTTGTTGCCATCAAAGGTGCCAAAGTTTCAGATTTCAATGGTAAAACTTTATCATTAACTCCTTCTGCTAGTGTTTCACCAAATCCAGATACCCCAGAAGCTTATACCATCAAAGGTTGGTATGATGTTCAAGGTCGTAATGAAAGTTTCCAATCTTTGAAGACTGAAATGACCACCAGAAAGAGCTCAATTGAAGAACGTAAAACAATTGCTCAAATTCAAAGTGAAGAAGCAAACCTTGGAGAAAAACCAGAATATTACACTATCAAAGCATCTGTTAGTTTCATTAAAACTGATAACTTCAGTTATCCAGCTTGTTCCTCTGAAGGTTGTAATAGAAAAGTTATTGAACAAGGTGATGGTACTTGGAGATGTGAAAAATGTGATGTTAACCATGCAGTTCCAAGATATAGATATATATTGACAATCTCTGTCCTTGATCAAACTGGTCAATTATGGGTTACTCTATTTGATGAACAAGCTAAAGCTTTATTAGATATTTCAGCTAATGACCTAGTGACGCTCAAAGAAGAAGGTGGTCCACAATTCACTAATGTTTTCACTAAGATCCAGATGAATGAATATGAATTCAGATTAAGAGTGAGATTAGAAAATTACAACCAACAAACAAGAGCAAGATATAATGCTTTGAACATTAATACTATTGATTACGCCAAAGAATCTGAATTCTTGGTTAACAAATTTGAAAAACTTTTTGCTTAAGTTAGGAAATTAAGAATTGGAGAGATATGAAGATGAAAAAGATAAGGATACGAACTTTTTATTTTTGTTAGTGGTGGTGAGTGTATACTATTCTGTGAATTGTATGTTAATGTAACGTTTATTTCAAATATTTGGCGTAGGTTTTCTTATCAGACAAGAATTCATTGGCTTTAGACCAGTACCCTTTAATGATGTTGTTATACTTTCTGGTAGATTCTTTAGTCAACGATAATTGCTTCTTAAAGAATTCTTTTTCTGGTAGAGGACTCAAAACTTTGTCAACTGTTTGCTCGTCAATGCTATTCAATGATTCTTTTACCCAGTCTTTCAAATATAATTGATACTTGTAGAGTTCACCTCCAATGACATTACTATATGATTCAACATCGGATTTCACACTTGAAAGAAGATCATTAAACCCAGAGGAGGTCAATATGGAACCAAACTCTTGTTCAAAACGCTTGGAAAATGTAGCAACTTCTTCAGCAGTTACTTTCTTGACATCAATTAAATTTGACCAGAATTTTAATAATGACTCCTTGACAAATCCGTCTTCAGATGTTCTTAATAAAAACAGTGTTTTGGTAATTATGAGTTTGAATTGTTCACTATTCTGTAGTAAGAGTACAGGATTTTGCAGAACGATTGCTGTCAAAATGTTAATTGCTAATTGAAGATGATCAGGGTCTAGATCGATGTCTGTTTGACTGGATATCAAATTCTTCACTATTAGAGCAACACTCTCTTTATTCATCTTTTTTTGACCTGGTGCCTTCTTTCTCGAACCAGCATTCTTCCCCGAACTAACATTCGAAGTAGGTTTCAAAGATTCAAGATAACTCGATAGTTCTGGTGAATGTTGTTCTAATCTGGAAATTGCGTATTCAATAACTGATTGAGAAGAAGGAACATAATCTTCTAATAAACCACTTCGTAACAACTCAACAGCTGTTGATAAGAGTTTCGTGTTCCCCATGAATGAATTTATTAACAGAGGTGCATATTTTGTGATACTACCATCTTTCTCGTAAAATGATTTGAGAGAATCATAAACCTCTTTGTGATTTTCCCCAAAATCTTCAGTGAAGTCCTTTGCTTTTTTTGCAACTTCTTTCACTGATGACAACAGAGAGCCCAAGTAGTCCGATTGTTCTTCATTGACAATGTTACCACAATGTTTTGGCCAGTAAAAATCAGAAGAATCTGTTTGGTATTCCTTGTACTCCTCATAGTTGCAACAACCAGTGATGTAGTTGTAAGATGAAGCGTAATTCCAGTGTTCACATTCAGAGTAATCAGAAACACCAGCAGAACACCAATCGAATTGAATTTGGTAATCTGTGGTCATGTAGACACGATCACGGTATGCTGGTAATTTAATTGGCATTGTAATAGACCATTTACCTGGGTTTTCAATTCTGTCGATTTTCAAGTTATGACTGTAAAGAACGCGGTTGATGGAGCCAGTGAATTTCAATTCACTTAATGAAGACTTGGACATTGTGGTTGAAGATTCAAAACTAATAGTAACTTCGTAAAGGTCACCAGAGTGCCAATTAACGTCGGTAACTCTGATATCAGCAGTTGGAGCGTTTTGGTTTTTGGAGTGATAAGTGAAATCTAAATTAGGACATTCTTCCACAATGTCAATGTCAGCACACTGTGTGATTCCTGAGGCCGTGAGGGCGTAGGAGAATAAAGCTAAAAACCAGAACCAAGTAGGCATCTTTAAAGGTTTGTAAATGCTAGTAGTTTCGAGATGGCTCAAGCGCATCGATGAAGAACTTGATAGATAATACCCTTGTTCTTAAAAGAAGGTCTTGAAGATAACTAAGGTAATTGAAAAACTTGGAAGAGCAAAAGAAGGGATTACTATCGTTACTTTCAAAACGGTTTCAGAAAGTTAAGGGTTCTCTCGTAAAAGTGTTTGGAAACCGTTAGAAATTTACATATTTATGCAGCATTTAAACCCGCGAAAACTACCATTATAATTAGGGCGATTTTGAGGCTCTTGGGGAAATATATAAAGACTTATAAAGAGAGAATTATACTGTGCACTACTGTATCATGGCCTGGTCTATCCAAAATTTGTGTGTATTAGGTGTTTCAAACTCAAATTCAAAGGTGTAGTAAGACTTTAATCCCCATTTATAATCATTCATTGTGATCACGTGACCCAGAAATTCGTACATAATTTTGTGTCAAATAAAGAATAATGTTCAAAAGCAAGTGAATCAGCTACTCAAATACTTCAGTTCAAAAACACTTCTCTTCATTCCAAAGGTGTGATATTGCTAATAACTTAATTAACGATGGTGGCTTGAATGATCCACGGTTAGTTGCAAAGTTTCGTTCCAATTGTTAGAGTACGTTCTTCGCAGAACTAGAGAATTTGACGTGAACTATATCCACTTGCTAGAAATAATTTTTTTTTTTTTTGCTGTGGTGGTGCAGAGTGTATACTATAATTCTGTGAATTGGATATTAATGTAACGTTTATTTACAAAGGGGTTTCTATAATCTATTTGGAGTAGATTGTCTGATAAGACATCAATCCATTGGCTTTAGCCCAGTACTCTTTAATAATGTTGTTACACTTTCTGGTTGAACCTCTAGTCAACAAGAGTTGCTTGATGAAGAACTCTTTTTCTGGTAGAGGACTCAAACCTTTGTTAACTCTTTGCTCATCAATACTATTCAATGCTTCTTTTATCCAGTCTCTGAAATATAATTGATACCTGGAGAGTAGAACAACAATGATGTTACTATACGAATCAACATCGGATCTCACACTTGTAAAAAGACCATTGAAAACAGATGATGTCAAAATAGAACCAATCTCTTGTTCAAAAAGCTTAGAAAATGCAGCAGCTTCTTCAGCAGTTACTTTCTTGACACCAATTAGATTTGTCCAGAATTTTAATAATGCCTTCTTGACAAACCTCTCTTCCGATGTTCTTAATAAGAACAATGTTTTGGTAATGATGAGTTTGAATTGTTCATTATTATGTAGTAAGAATCCAGGATTGTTCAACACAATTGTTGTAAAGATGTTGATTGCCAATTGAAGAAGATCAGGATCTTGGTCGATGTAGTCTATTTGACTGAAGATCAAATTGTTCAATATCAGAACAACACTTTCTTCATTTATTTTTTGATGCACTGGTGCGCTCTTTCTCAAACCAACATTCAAAGTAGTATTGAACAATTCAAGATAGCTCGATAAGTCTGGTGAATGTTGTTCTAATCTGGAAAATGCAAACTCGATAACGGACTGAGAAGAAAAGGAAAATGGACCAAAATCTTCTAATAAACCAGTTTGGAATATTTCAACAGCTGTTGATAAGAATTTTTTGTTCACCATGAATGAATTTATCAACTGGGTTACATATCTTGTGATGCTATCGTCTTTTTCGTAAAATGCTTTGAAAGAATCATAAACATCTTTGAGATTCTCTTCAAAATCTTCACTGAATACCAATGCTTTTGCAAGCTCTTTCACTGATGAAAATAGAGAGCCCAAGTAGACCAATTGTTCTTCATTGAGTGTATTAATGGTTGATAATAAAGGTTTTGATGCCTCATCTATAAGTGTAAGGGTGGTGAAGATATATTTGGCTTGAACGTCAGGAACAGGAATGGATTGTATGATACAAGCAACTGAGTAGATGATTTTTTCTCTAAGATAAGGATCAACTGTGTTGTTTTTAATCATTTCCACCAAGATTGGTTCGAAGTTGGCAATGCTGTCAAGTAGTTGGGAAGAACATTCATCACAGATGGTAACAATGGTCTTGCAAATGGTCAATTGAAGAGATGGTTGATTCTTTAAACAGTTGAATAGGTAACCGATGACGGTGTTCAAGTATTGTGATCCATCAGTTCTATAAAATGTGTACACAGAGCCCAAGAAGGTAAGACTTGACTTCAAATAATAATGTGATGCATCACCTATTTGAGAGCACAAATCATTATATTTTCCCAGAAAGTTTGAACTGAATAATGAGTTGATGTGATGTGAGAGTTGTCCTTCTATAGTTAAGTTTTGAGTGATACCATTCAAAATGTATAATGAAGCTTCAATATCGTTGATATCATTCCCAGTAATGACATTATTGACAAGATTTTCATATATCGAGATACCAATATTTGAATAAATTGACTCAAATAAGTCAAGTACATCTTGTCTATAACTGAAAAATTCTTGTTCTTGTTGTTTGAAGTCAGAGTTCGAAGTTACCAACAACTGGATTTTTTTGAAATAGATACCTGAAACTTCCCTAAAAGTGGCTTGTGATTTTTCCTTGACTTTTTGAATGGCGGTCTGATCTTGCCTTAGTCTTGCTTCAATGGTATCAAATTCATCAACATACAACTCAGATAGTTGAGTCCAGAACTCTATGAATTTGATAGATATATGTTCTTCTAGGATAGGAGGCAATGGTATATTTGTCAAGTTTAATAGAAGTGATAATAATGGAGAAGACTCATTGTTGAATAAGAGTATGAACAGGTGGACTATATCAGCATCTAACATTGCAATGAGAGCGACAACAAAAGCTTCCAAAGAGTCAACATCATCATTCTGGAAGAATCCATTAATTTTTCCAAGGAACCATTCACTTGATACCAATGCATTGAATTGAGTTCTTATTTCTGAACTTAGAAGATGTGGGTTTGTCTCAAATATCAAGGTCAAAATTTCAACAGAACCTTGATACAATTCATCTTCTGGTGATTGGAACAAATCTAATAGATATTGAAGAACATCATTAAAATCTTTGTATCTTACCACTGTTGAGAACTCAACTTGTGAAACATACGATACCCAACTACCCAAGTGTTGTAAACACAGAAGTTTCAACTGAATATCTGATCCTTGGAAAACCGTGGTCATGATATACTTGACTAGTGGATATATGTTTGACTGGACAACTTCATGAATTTTTATATCGACTCCATTCTGTTTGTTTAGATCTTCAATGATTGTGGATGCATAAATCAAAAAGAAGTTTAGAGTAGTATAGTCGGATATCAAAGGACCAAGGAATTGTTGATAATCGATCTCCTTTGATAAGTCTGGGTATTGATCAGTGACTAAGATCTGAATGACTGGATCCAATGGGCGGTTCCAAATTTGTTGATTGACTTTCAACGTGATGAATATCTTGGACAAGTTACTGTACAACTTTCTGATTATGAAAATGTTTGAAACATTGTTATGTCTATTATCATGGATGGAAGTGGTTAAATGTTGTAGTAATTTGGATAGAACTAAATCAGCATCAATATCTTTTGATTGAGTCAAGTTGACCATATAGGTCAATGAACCAAAGAATTTGCAGTTGAGCGAGTATGATGGATCAGATAGTAATAGATCAGCAAATTTCAGTCCATCGGGAGACTTCTGGACAGACTGGAGGTATGTTTGGATTGTATTGATTTTTGATGGGTCTTTTTCTGTATAGAGAGAATCAACAAGCTAACGAGATGCCATTGTTAGTGATGAGGACACAGAGCGGTTCATCATAGTGTACTTACATTGACCAAGTCTTGGATGGAATTGACAGACTCCATTTTTTTCGAATTTCGAGCCAGCTAGCTGTTCTATAATTAGTCTGAATGTCGTGTTGATTTGATGATTTACTGGTGTGCTTTGTTTGTGTATACAGATCAAACATATTTTTATTTGTTTTTCGCCATTAATTTTCGTTCGAGCATTTCGCAAATTCCTTTGTTGGTAAAAAATTTGATGCACCTTTAAACTTCTAGCCTTTGTGAGATAAAGAGGCTATATCATGAGATTCAGGTGTGTTGATGGAACATTTCCCCCTGGATCGTGAGCTAGATCAGCTAGATCAACGAGTTACACCTGGGTTTACCACATGGGTGTGGTTCAAAGCCTTGATCAACGGATTTCATCTTGCTCAATGACGTAACTCAACAGTCAGCTCAATGAAGTAATCCTATTATAGAACCAACAGGTACTATAAAAATGTACTAGGGGAAGCATCGGATGGTTCACTACGTAATTGTTGATGTTACCGCTATACTTGTTTGTTTACTTTACTGGGTATTTACCTATAATACTAATATAGGAACAGTAGTAACACTCACTGGAACTTCTCCACCTTCCAAGGTTCCAAAGGTTCCAAGGTTCCGACCTTCCCCATTTTTTGTGCTCCGCTTTCACTTTTGTGGCTGGACGGTGGTTCCGTGGTTTCACTATAAGCCATTACACTCTTTGTACCTTCAGTTAGGAAATAGTACGACTACGTAGAGATTACTTGGTTCTGTGGTTCTGTGGTTCTGTGTGATATCTGCTCGGCCGGAGCCCACCAGCGTTAGATCGTTCCACCCCGAGCTACACAAAAATTAACATCCGATGAGCTAGATTTAAAGGGCTTAATAATTTTTTATGGTGTGTTATGTATGCACTTTGATGAGTGTTTTATGCAGTAAAACAAGTAAACAATAACCAACGGCTTAATAGTTAATATCGTTACATAGTTGATGACCTTTGACCCTGGTGACCGTTATATTGGAATGCCTTACTGTCTTTGCAAAGAAGGGAAAAAGTACTACAATGAAGTCTAGTTAGATGAATTAATGCAGATATGTTTATTTTATCTTACCCTTAAAGAAAGGTGCAAGAAGAAAGATGTAGATATATATGAAAAGCTAGTAGTTCACCTTTGGTAAGGTTTCCTTGTAGCTTTGATTTTTTTGGGGGTTTCTTATTTTATCTCAGTATTTGTGTACTGATAAAGGTCATTAAAAAGCAAAATTTTGTCATGAGTTTTAGTTGTTTGTCATTACCATAGCTATGTTTGAGATTTACTCTCAGATATCAGTTTGTTTTTTAACTTCAGTGATTGAAGCTTGTTTGAAACCTTTGACGCATTGTTAAAGAACAACATTTAACCATTTTTTGTAGTTAGTTGAAGAAGCGGCTAATAGTTGAGCATGGTGTTCATCTAGTTTCTCATCGTTTCTAGGTATGAAATCGTTGAGGTTGAATCCAGTTATTGATTGTTCTTTGGTAGTTGATGTTAGCAACAAGGGGCTTCTAATTAGATATTCTTGTTGTTTGCTTTCTTCTTCAGTTTCTTCATCTGATGTTTGACTCGACGTTAGAGTGGATGCTATCGAGTCACTTCTTGGTTGTAGCATTGGCGATATTAGTTGAGGAGCATCGTTGAATTCAAAATGTGATCCAGCGTCTTTTAATTTACATTCATCTGAACAGTATGCGGATTGGGAAGAGCATTGTTTCTCACAAACAATACAGTAATCGTTGAAGGCAGACATTGTGATAGTGTGATTTGTAAAAGATATGATGCAGTATGTGTTAAATGAGGAAAAGAGTGTCTATTTGACTTGTTTTGAACTGATAAAATGAATAAACGTTTAAGTGAATAATTTTTTTTTTCAGCTGCACGTGTATAAGAAGTTATTTGATGTGAATCTTAGGCAGAAAAAGTTACTAAAATTCGACTTGAAGTAAAGTGTAAAGTGATCGTAGAGTATTTGAGTCGTAAGTGTGAAAGACGTGATAGATCAGTCAAGAACTATGGTCTATATTATGATTTTGGTGACTTTGTGTATAAATGAGTAGGCTTTAAATCAAAACTGGGTGATTTTGACAATTGAATTTGTATTTATAGTTTTCCAAACCTATCACTAAAAAAAATATGTAGTCATTTTTTCAATGATTCGCAATTCTTGCATATGTGTGCCGCAAACCGAAAAAGTTTTTATGGGACGTGCCATAGTCTTTGACGCTCTGACGCTCTGCCCCGTGAAAACTGTGTGTGAATTCCGAATTGCGAGAAAATTCTTGGGCAAAATTCGCGTTACTCCAAAATTTTGCGAAATTCTTTTCACTTCCATACACTTCGAATGACTCCCCCAATGACTCCAAAAAACGAGTACATGATTTAACCCCTCTGGACTCTGAACTCTGGAGCATTAATGCTTACCCAACAAAAAACATATATGTGATAAGCTAGTGTTCTTCATGGGGCTCGGAGGGTTGTCAGTGTCACTAAGGACTACCGGCTAGCACCGACATCAGCCGCCTATAGATTGCTGAACCAAGTAATCTCAAATAAACCCGATTTTTGCTCCATTGTTTTGACCCACAGTTCTCCTTTGTTCTAACTTTAACACAAAGCCCTACTCTACTATATAAATTATGTAATACGGTTATATAAGATGGCCCACCACAGTTACAAGCCATAATCCATTAGATATAGACGACATTACCAAACGTACAGTTGAACTCTTACTCGTGAGGAGTGATTGCTCCATTACCGTTTATAGTTCCTATCATTCCATATATCTGATTGGAAAGATTGCTCTGCGCAGCTACTAATCGAGATTGGAAGTTTTGATGAAAAGATATCCTAATAGCGTAGACTGTGCAGAATGTAGCGTTAAAGGCAAGGATTAAAACACTTTTGATAGGTTTTAGATATGACATGAGATATTTACGATAGTGTGGATTTCAGTTCTCCAAAATCTCTTGCCAATTAAACGCTTGTAGCAGCACAAGCATTAACGTCGAACTTCTTCAGTATTGTTGCTAAATTGAACTTATCAACCGCTGAACATCTTCTTACATTGCTAAAGTGCCGGAGTACTGGGGCTGGTCGTCACTCGTCACTCGTCACGCAGTGAGCGCTCTTATTTAAATGTAACAATTTCCTGCCAGCAACTTTCACTTAATTAGGGCCTGCATGTCAAGTCTTCGGAATGACAATTGACACGAATTACTCGCAGATGATGATGACTCCGGAGCGCGCGCGCAAAAATTAAAAAAAAAAAAAAAAAAATTTTTCAGAAAAAGATAAACAAACATGAAACATAAACAAAGAACATTTTTGGGGCAACTTGAAATGAAAAGTTTTCAGCCTGTGTTTCAGTATTCATTGATAGGAGATGGTTCTACGGCATTTGAATGATCTCAATTGATCACCTACCACTACACGTGTACTAGCCATGTGCATTGTATAGCAGACGTCAATGACATCGTAAATGAGTTGGGTCTCATCATCGCTTTTTCACAGAGATCTTTAGATCTTTAAACCATTTTCTCGTTGACACTAGCCATTTCTACTATTAATAATTACTGTCATGTAGACCCCATATGGAAATAGCTGTATACTGGTGTAGCGTGTGCTATATGACCTTGTAAACCAACGGGGTCAAGACTTGTATTTCAAGCTTCAGGGCTCAGACCGAAATATACCGATGCTCCCCATAGAAGACATGCTTGTCAAACAGCTCATCGAAAAAAAAAAATTGCATGGCATGCCACACTAATCCTACACGTTTAACAGCTATATTTTTACAATGAACAATGAATTGTGAATCAAGATCAAAGGCTTTACTCCAATGAGTTGATGAGACTCTTCAGACTTCCTAAAGACAGAGATTTTAAGCGGTGTACCTCATCTAATCTCAGAATCATCAAGAGGTACATAGTCTAGATTATCAAATCATTTGTCATACACCAGAGACCAGACCTAATGGTAGTTTTTCATGTTCACCTGAATGAAAAGAGTAAAGTACTAATTAAGTAAATACACCTTTTTTTTTGCGAAAAAAAAACGACATTTTTTTTCAGTATGCGCCGCTGCAGGTTCATGCCGCGGTAGATTGCTAATTTGTTTCAGATTCATGCAAGTGAAGAAAATTTCTTCCACTTCTAGAAGTCCGTTTGATGTGAGGTTTACATGCTCCGAAACAATGTACTTGAAGAAGAGGCAGGTAGTGTAAAACCCACTATTAAACTTAAGTACTCTTAAAAATTGATTACTAAGGTTGATTATAATTAGCAAAGTATCCAATTATAGAACCTATAACAGGTTGAAGACTATTTTAAGTCATATATCAGTCCTGTAATTGTAACTTGTAACCTCTAGTAGTAAGTGAGACACTTCTCATGAGATGCAACAGACTTCTAGGGCTAGAGAATTACTGCTCAAAACTTCGACCACAAATAAATGAAAGTTGGTGTACAATTTTCACCAAATTTGTGCAGTTTTGAGGTCTATTAAGCCACAGTATTACTTTACCATATTAAAGTGTTGGAACAATACTTCATAATGAAGGGCATGTAACTGCTCTGGCCTTTTAACACCCTAGAGAACATTCAGGCCGGTTAACTGTAAAGCTAAGAATAAAAGAAGTATGATAGTATAATAATTTCTATACAAGCGACACCCCAGATCATCGACGCTCCATCGCTATCAATTATAACTAATTCATTAGCTGAGGATTACATGAGACAATGTTTTTCTATTTTGGAAACAATAATATTGCACAATTGAGTTCATCATACCAACCAACAATTAACTCAAGCCAAATATTTCCAATGTCTAAATGTCTGCTTTACAGGTTCATGTACGTTTGGGCCTGAGAATTCATTAATAAATATGCTCTATATCCTCTAGTACCAAGAACGTTCAGATCTTCTCCACGAATATGTTCTTCCAATTTAAAAGATCATCTAACAGCTTAAAAATCGAAAAATATCAATCAATTGAAAGTATTCAAGGAATTTAAGGATGGGGAAAGGTTTGATTGGGACGGGTTCTAGGGCTCTCATGAGACTATAAAGATACTGGTAACTTATTCAGTCACTACTAGTGAAAAAAAATAAATCTTTTGGACGAGACCGGAGTCGAACCGATGACCTTTTGCTTGCAAGGCAAACGCGCTACCAACTGCGCTACACGCCCGGAGTTTTTTAGAAAAAAGTGGCTGAACCAATACATTGGGCGGTCTCATCAACCATCAGAAAATCATAATCTGATCAATCATTTTTGATCATATCAGTAAGATATTTGTAGATTTGGACGTTGAGATACTGTTTGAATAATGTGATATCCTTTGAAGCACTTTAATGAGGCAAAAGTTAGTCAAATTACAATAGGAAATAGTTGTATTTGTAGAACATGAAGTATTCACATGAATTTATACACGTCTATATAAAATGAGTTCACAGAGCACAGACGAAAACGTTTTGGTTATATGTTCAGTTGCTGGGTTGATGAATTGAGAAAATTCAATAGAATACACAATAGAGTTCATATAAGGACCAAACATGTCATTCAACTCAGGGTTATTCAAGAGCTTCTCTAAGCTAATGAAATGTAGCAGGAACCGATGTGTCTTCAAAGCTAGTAACACTTAGTGGTAGTGATACGTACTGTGACTCCTTCTTTCAGTGGAAGTTGAAAACCTGTGGACGGCTAACTTGACAAGCCAAAACTTCTTGACACTTGAGTATCTTTCAAGTCTTTCAACCTAACAGTAAAATCATTCAACCGAAACCAGCCCATTCTATGGAAAAACAAACAACATTTTCCTCTTCATTTTCATTATCATCATTGACTTCATCATTATCATCAGTTGAAGATTCAAGTTCACTTCCAACAAGCCAAACTTTTTTAACACCAGTAGCCAATCTACCACCATTAACGATATTCATCAACCCTATATCTTGATCTGATTTAAAAGTATTCACAATCAGATGAGCATGATAACGTAATGGATCACCGGGATAACCTATGAACTTCCCACCAAATCGAAGACCCGGTGCTAAGAAATATCCTTTAGACTTGAGGTATGAAAATAGTAAATAGTTCAATGGATTGTATTTCAAAGTTTTCAATAGTTGTGATTGTAGGATTTCATTCTTTTGATATATGTCTTGAAAAAGGTCGAATCCTGGTAATTCATTTGGTGTATTAGGTATTGTTACCATGAGAGATTGTGTTATTGTTAAGTCATCAGGAATGGAGTAATTGCGATTAGTTTTGTTAGAAGATTGAACTTTCTCATTCAGTTGTTTGATCTTCAATTGTTTCTGAGTTTGGAAATCATCAGCTCTAGTTCTTTGAATAGTGGCAACATCGGTTTCACTGAGGTTATCAAAGATGTCTTTGATGAATTTATCATCTGGGACAAGAAACGCATGATTATTAGTGACCAGCCATACGACTTCTTCTACCATTAATTGTAGAGGTAGACCTAAGAATATGTTTTGTTGTGGAGCAGAGGGCAGTGTACCAGATAAGACACCGCCCACTCCAAGATTCCTTAGCCTTTTAACGTCATCAAGACTGAATACCAGAGCCTTCCCAGCAAC
Organism: Wickerhamomyces ulmi; assembly: GCA_030569675.1. Classification (NCBI taxonomy): domain Eukaryota; kingdom Fungi; phylum Ascomycota; class Saccharomycetes; order Phaffomycetales; family Wickerhamomycetaceae; genus Wickerhamomyces; species Wickerhamomyces ulmi. The sequence goes on from JAJMLN010000029.1 coordinate 24,084, forward strand.
TATGGAGATCTTGACCTTATTGGTGACGATATCTGCCATTTGTGTGGTGTCAGGTTGTTCTCGTATTGGCTTTTTGAGCTTCTTGTTTCTGGTGCTTTGTGATTTTTTAGTGGTAATAATTTTTACTGGCTTCCCATTTTCGCGGGATGAGCTCAACTTTGAAAGAAAGAAAAATGAGAAGCCTCGGGAATCGAACTACGCTTTTACAGAGAGAAGAGAATTAGATGATCGCCGGTTGAGCCTATCTCAAGCACAGAGTGTTAAGATGGTGACTGATGAACTGAGCTGAGCCTCCAAATCGTAGTTCAGCTGGCTATCTTGTCAGTTGTGATTTGTAGATTCTAGATCCCCAGATCCCTGTTGTCAAGTAGCTCATGAGAACATGTGTCTTGTGCGATTGTGCAATGTGTGTGTCACTGTGTGTGGTTATACCCTTAATGCCTTGGGACCCTTGGGACCCTTGTGCTGGTTGGTGCCTCGTGGACAGAGAAAGAGAGAGAGGCACTGTTAGTTTCCCACTGTTTTCTCTTTTCTGTGTCTGTCTCGACTCTCTTTCCTTTTCGGTTCATGTCACCGAACTTTTTTTTTTTTTTTTTAATTTTTTTTTTTTTTTTTTTTTTTTTCTGTATGCAGAGTGTAGCACTGCCTTCTTTTTGTATGTAGAGCCAAAGAAGGATTGAAATGAAACGCCATCGTTGAACAAATAAGCAGCTCTTCAAAGGTAATCTCCATTAAGCGCTGGACACATCACACTCTGACAGGTCTTTACCACATAATTACCTTCAGCTCAACACTCAACAGGTTCAATTGGTATTAAAAGTCTCCATTCTGTCACAGATCTGTGTGTTATTGTTTCCCATTTGGCACTTTTATTCAGGGTCTGCGCTTTATTCGCTTCACTGTATAAACAACAAAACAAGCAGCGATAAAAAATCTTTGAGGACACCACAATCTCCCAACTGCTAACTGCTAATTACTGGGCACTCGAGAAAACACGAAGAACCATCCATAGCTAAGAACCAAGAAAAGCTTGGAACTATTAGAGACGTCACCATCGCATAGCTGATTTTTCTTTTTTGTTTATATATTCACACTTAAGTGACAACTCTGCCCTCTTTCAGCAATCTTAAAACTCACATAGCCTGAAGAAAAGTGACTTGACTTGAAATTTCCCATCTTTTTATCTTTCTCTCTTAAATAGATAACTAGTTACTTTCCAGTTTCTGTTCCTGTCATATACTTCATCTACCCATCATGTCTTTGGAGAACACTGAACAACCTCCTGCTCCAGGAAAGATATCAAAGAAGTCAACTTTCAGAAGTATCACATCAAGAAGTGCTAAGAATGCAGGTGATTCACCATACAACGTGTCTCTTGAACAGTTAAGTGCTCTTCATGATCCTAAATCTTTACTAGAATTCAAAAAACAATACAACAATGACCCAAAGAATTTCTATCAAACTCTTCAAACTGATAATTTGAATGGGTTAAACCCAGCTTTACCAGACCTTCAAGAAAGAACTTCAAAATTCGGTATCAACAAACTTCCAGAAAGAAAAGCAAAGAGTTTTCTAGCTTTAGCCTGGGAAGCTATGCATGATAAAGTCTTGATTCTGTTATCTGTTGCTGCTGTTGTTTCTTTCGCTTTAGGTTTATATGAAACATTTGGTCAACCTCCAGAATATGATGCTGAAGGTAAAGAAATGCCAAATGTTGAATGGGTTGAAGGTGTTGCAATCATGGTTGCCATCTTGATTGTTGTTTTGGTCGGTGCTGCTAATGATTATCAAAAAGAATTGCAATTCGCAAGACTTAATGCTAAGAAAGATGATCGTGAAATCATCGTTATCAGAGGTGGTGAAGAACATATCATCTCTATCTTTGATTTATTAGTTGGTGATATTGTTAACTTACAAACCGGTGATGTTTTACCTGCTGATGCCGTTTTGGTTCAAGGTACATGTGAATGTGATGAAAGTGCTTTAACTGGTGAATCTCTAAGTATTCATAAATTCCCAATTGAAACCGCTTTAAGAGTTTATGATGAAAAATTCCCAAATGCTGATGCTGATATCGGTACTAAAGGTGTTCCAGATCCTTTCTTGATCTCTGGTTCAAGATTGTTATCTGGTTTAGGTAAAGCTGTCGTCACTGCTGTTGGTCCAAACTCCATTCATGGACGTACCATGGAATCCTTGAAAGTTGAACCTGAACAAACTCCATTACAAATTAGATTGAACAATTTGGCTGATGGTATCACTAAATATGGTATCTTAGCTGCTGTTGTTCTTTTATTGGTTTTATTCGCTAGATTCTTATCTTACTTACCAAAAGGTAAGAAATATAATCTATTGACTCCTGCTGAAAAAGGTTCAAGATTCTTGGATATTGTCATCACTGCTATCACCCTTATTGTTGTTGCCGTTCCTGAAGGTTTACCATTAGCTGTTACATTGGCTTTAGCTTTTGCAACCACCAGAATGGCCAAAGATGATAACTTGGTTAGAGTTCTTAGAGCTTGTGAAATTATGGGTGGTGCAACTGCTGTTTGTTCCGATAAAACTGGTACTCTTACCGAAAACAAAATGAAAGTCGTTAATGGTAACATTTCCGGTTTAGAATTTGATGATAATGCTCATGCTGAAATTGAAAGCTCAAATCAACTACCACTTTCTGATGATGTTAAAAACTCAATCTTAACCAACATTGCTTTGAACTCTACTGCTTTTGAAAACAAAGAAGCTGAAAACATTGAAAATCCATTCGCGATCAAAAAGAAGAAGCATTTCTGGTCCAAAGCCCCACCACCACAAGAAAAAGAAGCTATTGTCAATGAACCATTCTTGGGTAGTAAAACTGAAACTGCTTTGTTATCATTAGCCCAAAAATCTTTTGGTATGAATAACCTTGCTGCTTTAAGATCAAACCCATCTACTTTAGGTATCTCCACTATCGCCCAAACCATTCCATTTGAAAGTTCAAGAAAATGGGGTGGTATCGTTGTTAAATTATCCGATAACAAATATAGATTATACATTAAAGGTGCTTCTGAATTGGTTTTTGCTAGATGTTCTCATCATCTAAACAAAGATGGTACTCCAGCTAAACTTACCCAAGAATCTTTCAACGAACTTAACAAGAAAATCACCACTTATGCTGAATTGGCTTTAAGAACTATTTCCTTAGCTCATAAAGATTTTGAATTATCATCATGGCCTCCAAAACAATTTGTCGATCAATTACCTGATGAAGCTTCTCCAGATTTATTATTAGGTGAACCAATTGATTTGAAAGCTCAAGACGGTTTGATCCTTGATGGTATTGTTGGTATTAAAGATCCATTACGTCCAGGTGTTAAAGATGCCGTTGCTCAATGTAAAAGAGCCGGTGTTACTGTTCGTATGGTTACTGGTGATAATGTCATTACTGCTAAAGCTATTAGTTTGAACTGTGGTATTTTATCTGAAGAAGATTTAAACATTGAAGGTTCATACATGGAAGGTCCAGAATTCAGAAAATTAACTAAAGATCAAAGAAATAAAATCGTTCCAAATTTGAAAGTCTTAGCTAGATCATCTCCTGAAGATAAGAGAGTCCTAGTTGAAACTTTGAAAAAACAAGGTGAAGTCGTCGCAGTTACTGGTGATGGTACTAATGATGCACCAGCTTTGAAATTAGCTGATGTTGGGTTTTCAATGGGTATCTCTGGTACTGAAGTTGCAAGAGAAGCTTCTGATATTATTTTAATGACTGATGATTTCTCTGCTATTGTTAATGCTATCAAATGGGGTAGATGTGTTTCAAGTTCTATTAAGAAATTCATTCAATTCCAATTGACTGTTAATGTTACTGCTGTTGTTCTTACCTTTGTTTCTGCTGTTGCCTCAAGTGATGGTCATTCCGTTTTGACTGCCGTTCAATTGTTATGGGTTAACTTGATTATGGATACCTTGGCTGCTTTGGCTCTTGCTACTGATAAACCTGATGATTTCGTTTTGGATAAGAAACCAGAAGGTCGTTCAAAGACTTTGATCTCTGTTTCTATGTGGAAAATGATCTTGGGTCAAAGTACTCTTCAATTGATTGTTACTTTTGTTTTACATTTCGCTGGTCAAAAGATCTTCTTCGGTGGTAGAGATATTACTGATCATGAACAAGTTCAATTAGATGCTATGACTTTCAATACTTTTGTTTGGTTACAATTCTTCAAATTATGGGTCACTAGAAAATTGGATGAAGCTGATGGTATCTCAAGAGTTAAAGATCGTATCACTGCAACCAATTTAAATTTCTTCCAACATCTATTCAGAAATTACTACTTCTTAGCCATTGCCTTATTGATTGGTGGTGCTCAAGTTTTAATCATGTACGTTGGTGGTTCTGCTTTCTCTGTCGCTAGACAAACCGGTCCTATGTGGGGTACTGCCATTGTTTGTGGTTTATTATCATTACCATGGGGTGCTCTTGTCAGAATTATCCCAGATGAATGGGTTATTAAGATCTTCCCAACTAGACTATGGAACGTTTTACAATACATTTTATCTTTCAAATATTTAAAATTCGGTTCAAAAAAACACAAAAGGGAAGTTCACCTAAGTGATAGTGAAGAAGAAGAAGATAAAGAAAATTTATACAAAACATACCCAGCTTTCCAAAAGACCAAAGAAGAAATCATCTATGTTAGAGATAACGACTGGAGTGGAGATGAGAAATCAAGTTCTTTCCCACTTAACGTGATCCGTAAACTAACTGGTAACAAAGAAGCAAGCACATCTGATTCAGAATCATCTGTTGGTACTCCAAAAGAAAACCACACCATCGCCGCTTTGACCATGGTCCCAACAGTCGTTGGTGGTGCTGTTGCTGGTTGGTCTCCATTATCTTCACGTAATGCTGAAGGTGATAAACGTGCTTAGACCCAATGAACAATACCCACGTTTAATATTTCCCCCCTTGTTTCTGATTTTACAGTATTGTGATTTATAATTTGAAATTGCACATTGTTTTATACTAATATATACGCTTGATTTCAATTGTTTTCTCTAATTAGACAATATAATTAATATTTATCGTGTAGAGTAAACTCTAGTCAATCAGTCAACCAATCAACGTAAAACTTCTTGAAATAGCTCATCTTTATTATCAAGGTTTTTATTCTCTAGATAATAGGTTTTCTCAGATTGGAGCACCTTTGAGAAGACAGCATAAGATGAATAAAATTGACCAAGATTCTTAAAGCATGGTAATAATTGTATCAAACCATCAACTTTGTTGAGGAGTTCTTTATTTATATCAGTTTTACTTTCAGTTTCAGAACTTTTCTTGAATTGTTCAGTGATGTTGGCTTTTAACACATCTAGTGAGGCGTTGAAGTCAGAAGGTTGTATCGAAAGAGGATCTGAGGTTTTGGAGGTGGTCTTGGAGTTTGTAGGGGCAGATCTGGTAGTTTGTGTTGTAGAAGGAATAGAAGTAATGGATGTATCATTAATCTCTGTGATCGATCTGATGACCTCTAAAGCATTGGCCACTTTTTGTAGACTTTCCTTTGATTTAGTCAATTTCAAAAGTTTGGTAGTTGTATCGTTAGTTTTATCTTCTGATGATGTGATTTGTGTCAGTTTTGATGAAACCTCCCCAATCTGATCATTGAGTGAGTTAATGGAGATCGAAAGTGAGTCAATATAGTACTCCAATCTTGTGGTAGGCGTTAGTTTAGATACAGCAGAGTCTTTATTAGAAAGTGAAGATCTTCTACCCTCTCCTTGTTGGTCATAGGTGTATGAAATAATAAGATTTGATTGTTCAAGAGTTGAGATTTTCTCTTCTAATTCAGTTGTTAGCTCATTGGTGTAGAAATCAAGATTCGACAGAAGCATTGTTGTTCTCTGTTGAAGCAACTTGATCTGCTTCAAAGATGTAAGATCACTCTTGTTTGACGTGGAAGATTGATCGAACAACGCGTCCAGGTATGCATGAGGAACGAACTCCTCGTCAAAAAACATGGGTAGAAGGTTAGCCATTGTACTAGTATTATGATTGTGATGAGGATCAACAATTATATGTATCAATCTAATAAATTAGATTCCTATCGCTTTTCAATGTAATGTGTGTAGTTGTAGATGTTTATGCATTATTTGACGATATAAAGTTACCCGGATTTATAAAAGGAAAAACACCAAAAAAAATGTGACCTACGAGATTTGAACTCGCGCATCCGTAGATATTAGAGATTTTAGTTTTGAACCTAAATCTAACGCCTTAGACCACTCGGCCAAAGTCACTGTTTGTTGAAGTTGCAAGTTTGCAGGAGAACTATGACAAAAGAGGCATGGTAGGCACCACAATCAGAGTAATCTGTTCGAGCTTATCATATTAATGATGAATTGTCAGACAACGCTTTCAATACTACATAGTAACTCCAGAGACTACTACCTGATTACAGTGCTTATGATGAAAACACAATCGCTGGTTTGAAGAGACAGGCACGAGAGCTAAGGTCAATCATATCAACACTGGTAGTTCGGTGATTTAATTGTGTCAATTTGTTTTTATGGAGAAAAGGTGAATATAGCTAGAATGTCATTTATACGTCCATTTGAGTCTTGTTTTATAACCTTTGTTGCTTGAAATGGAGACCTGAGTGTGTGGGATTAGCTGGGTGTCAGGATATGGTTAGGGCTCAGGCGCAACTACACCTCAGAATTTCAGTTTTATTAAGGCTGTTAACCACAACAGTTACTAACCTCTAGGGTTCATACTTTATTTAGTGGTTATTACAAAACCTATAAAACCCCAGAAATACCCCTTCAGGGATATCATGATCATGCAGTAGTAGATCAGTAATGACTGATATTGTTGAAATCCCTGAAGCTAACTTCTTCGAAGTTATTGTTGTTGGCGGTGGCCCTTGTGGATTAGCCATCTGCTCAAGACTTTGCGAAGAAACACCTGGTGCTATATTCTCAGATGGTGAACACCAAAGATTTCACTGGTTGAAAAAGAGAGGTAATAAGAGCAATGTAATCAAGAAGAAGACAAGAGCTCTTTACGATACAAAACTCTTCACATCTGATGATATTCTTGTGTTGGATAAGGTTGATGATAGTTTCATGGGACAATGGAGAAATCAATTTGATGCTGTTAAGATTCCTCATTTAAGATCTCCAATGTTCTTTCATCCTGATCCATCTGACATTGATGCCTTGACTGCTTTTGCTTACTCACTAGGTCGTGAATATGAATTGATGGAGATTCATGGTGTTGTTGGTCAAGAAATCACCAAACACAGACAAAAGAGAATGAGAAACAAGAGAAAACTTTCAGAGGATCATCATTCAAAACCAGCAGGACTACATCACCTAGTTGAGGTTGATAGAAGAAACTGGAAAGATTACTACAGACCTGGATCAACACTATTCCAAGATTTTTGTCAAAACATTATTAAACGTTATGATTTAGAAAATGTCGTTAAGAAGGCAGAAGTGGTTGATATCAAGTATGTTGAAATAAGAAAAATCATGAACAACGGTGAAGTGGAAACTGGAATGGGGTTCCAGATCGAAACTTCTGATGGTGATATCTTTGGCTGTAAAGTAGCTGTTTCTGCTATCGGAAATGCTGGTAAAAAGAACTATCCATTACTTCCAGAGCTGAATAACATGTACATAGATGGAAGCTGTCATACATCTGACTTATTCATGAAAACGGTATCATTTCCTCCTGCTAATGTTGCTAGTAAGATAGCAGATAAAAAACCAACAGAAATTGCTATTGTTGGTGGTGGTCTTACTTCTGCTCAACTTTCTGAGCTAGCTTTGAGAAAAGGTGTCAAGAGGGTTCATTTGATCACAAGAAGCGAACTTAAAATCAAACACTTTGATTTCCACCTGGAGTGGGTCTCAAAATACCAAAACATCATGAAGTCTTCCTTCTGGATGAAGGACACTGATATGGAAAGATTCGATATGATATACCAGGCAAGAGAAGGTGGTTCTGTAAACCCTCAATATCACAAAGTTCTGATGAAGTTGATAGAACAAGGAAAAGTTGTCCATCACAAAGGTTGTGAGATTATCGATAAAACTTGGGATAACGGTAGATGGGAGGACATCACATTGACTAAGAAAGGAAGTGACGAAATCACAAACCTTCAAAATATTGATTACATTGTTTATGCAACTGGTAACACACCAGACATCCTCAAACTACCTATGTTGAAGAACATGGTTGAAGAATACCCAATTGACATGATAAAAGGTGTACCATGTTTGACTGATGAGCTTCAATGGAGTAAAGATATCCCATTCTTCATGGTTGGATGTTTTGCAATGCTAAGAATTGGCCCATCTTCTTTGAACCTTGATGGTGGAAGATTAGGTGCAGAAAGAATTGGTTGGGAAATTCAACACTTGAAAAGAACTGGAAAACTAGATTATGAGAAGACTGTTTCTTTGAATGCTAATACTTATTTGGAAGCATTTAATGATGATATTTCTCAAGTTGATACTGCATTCGATAATCTTTTGAAATGTACAAGTGGAAAGATGAACTGGTATTCTCTATTACCAGAAGAAACTTATGCTTGATTACACTGCAAATTCACGTCGATATTCATGAGTATCATATTCAATAAAACAGAGTAACTTCCAAGGATATACGTAGACCATCTATCTATCTTTAATCGTCGTAGCTCATGATGAACATCGTTTTTAAGCCAATTATAGAAGATGTATTCTTCTAATTGATATATTTCTAAGATATCGCATGCTTCCTTGTTGTTTAAACAGTCTTTGTTCTTAAAACTTGACTGAAAGAAGCAAATATTGACTAATTTCTATATACACTATGTTTTCGCGAAACTCAAGTAAAAACTAGCGTTTTCACTCACATGTAAGAATATAACCTCCATTATATCTTACAGTCAAGGCTCGTTATGAGCACTGCTCAGATCAACGGCTCTACACCGTCTTACGTACGGCTCCACAGAGACGATGCTATAAATACAAAGGCTATTGGCCTTTGTCAGTGTATACGTATATATCTTGAATAGAATTATCAATTATCTATAAAACTTATTAGTAGATGTTGGTCACCTCATTACATTACAAAGTAATATAAGATCAAACTCTTATATCACAAAAGTTAGCTTGTATGGCGCAGTGGTAGCGCAGCAGATTGCAAATCTGTTGGTCCTTAGTTCGATCCTGAGTGCAAGCTAATATTTTTTTCTCAATTTTTTTTAGTCTCTGTAATAAGTCCAACGAACATCTACATTAGCTCTACGGTGCTCAGCAGCTGTGCTCATTAAACTACTGTGCTTAGCATCTGGTACTACTTGAAAGTATTCATAGCTGATTAAAACTGTACATTACTATGAAATCATGCCTTTTTCTTTAGTTTTCTATTGGCATATTGAATAACCTGAGAGTTACCTTCTTTTGTAACAAAGAACTTCTTCTTATTGTCATCACTCCATAAAAGGACACCGATTTCTTCTGCGTATTTTTGTAATAGTTGATATTCTTGATCACTAGGGAAATCTGTGAATAAATAACCATCAAATGTTAATATACGATCCAATTCTAATTGCCATAATTTTATCTGATCTGCAATAGTTGGTTGTAAGATTTTTAATGTCTCTGTTGTATTAGTGTCATGTTCAGTAGCTTTTTCCAACTGTTCTTCTGCTGATCTAAGAAGTTGTGGATGGGCATGAGTCTCTAGGTATGAAATGATTTGATCTGCAGTGATACCTTTCAGCAAAGCTCTCCTCACTGATTCTCTTGTGATTTGTCCTGTGACCAAGTTCTTGAATCTTGCTTTCAAATGAACGAATAAATTCAAAACAGCAATTTGTAAAGGTGAATTTGTATATGCATAAAGTTTGAAATTTGTTTCTATGATTAAAGTACCAGCATTTTCAAAGTTGGCATTACTTGCATTTTCTTTAGCTGTTTCGATGACCTTGTTCATAGCAGCAGAAGCAGAACGTAGTGTTGTTGTATCAGATGTTAAAGTTGTTGCTAGTCTTGTAGGATAAAATCTTCTAGATGTTGACTTTCTTTGGTAGACCAGTCCATAGTCTCGTAAGTCTTCCAACATATTGACTTGTGTTTGATTTAAAGCAGCCAGTGAATAATCCTTACCTAATTCTAAGGACCCAAGCATAAACATGAAGTTTAGAACATCGACAGGATCCATATTTAGAGATTCTGACATTCTTAGATACTGTAGTAGTAAGGTCCATAATTGTGCATTAACCTCCTGTAACAAAAACTGGAAACCTTCATTTGTAATGGTCATAGAGTGATCAGTTTTACCTTCCATTAAGCCACTGTGTCTAAGCAGACGTAAAACACCAGTACTTGGATGTTCATCAAGTTCAGTACCCACCATAAAGTGAAGAATTGTTTCCCATTTATTAGCTGCATAAGTATCAAGGAATTGTACATCAACTTTATGAGTATCTTCGATATCACAGAGAACACCAAACGTGTTACCCATCTCATGACCAGTTAAAACATTTCTGAAACTCTTTCTGAAAACCCCATTCAAAGCAACTTGGCCATTAACCTCTTTTATAAGATGTAGTGCACTCAATATTCTCATTGCTTCCATCTGCTCAGATTTACCATTTGGTTTAACCCATCTATCAAAGTCTTGAACTAAAACAGGACCCTCACTGGATATCATTGACATCACAAAGAACTTGGCTAAGCTGGGGAGAAGTCTGTAAATAGACAATGCAGTTGCTGGCTAGTTTTGTATGTTAGTATCTAAACAGTTGAAAAATGCGATTAAAAAAAACTTACTGATTTGTAAAGTCTACCATGAATATTCTGGGGAAGACCCTCAAGGTACTCGTTGACACTTAACTTTGATGCCATTATCTCCTTGGATCACGGTGTAGTCAGTGGCTATTGTGTACTAATAACGAGTATGATTGTTAATTTGAAGTGTCTAGATGTTCAGAAATTCGCGAACTCTTCATAATGTGTCCAGCTCCGATAGCCAATTTTGTATGTGATTCACATCTGATTTGTGAATGAAATGGATGAAATAAAGTCCATTACAGTTCAGAAGCACTACTATTCCTGTATAAATGGTGAAGTGAGCTCAAAACCAACTTATAAAGAGCTTATATCACTGAGTAAGTGAGATCTCTACCCTCAATCTCTGCGGTACGGGACACATTAATGAGCCGGGTAATCTCATCTTTATTTCTGTGTGTTTTTTTTTTTTTTTTTTTTTTTTTTTATAACAAATATTTCTTCATATCGTTTGAATTTATAAGCACGAGTTCTCAAAGAAGGTTGGACTAGCTATTCGTCGAGTCTTTGATCCCCAATATGCCGGTTAAAAGAAGAACCTCCACCAGCTCGAGGAACGGCCACAAGAAATTGGCGACTGATGAAGCTTTCAACGAGTTGTTGAAGACCGAATACAAAGGTAAACTCTTGACTGATGAAATCAACACAGCGGAAGACAAATGGAATCTTCTACCTGCCTTCTTGAAAGTTAAAGGGTTGGTCAAACAACATTTAGACTCTTTCAACTATTTTGTTGACGTTGATTTGAAGAAAATTCTTAAAGCTAACGAAACTGTGCTGAGTGATGTTGATCCAGAATTTTATATGAAGTATTTGGATATCAGAGTTGGTTATAAGTCCACTTCCAAGGAGAAAGAACCAATTTTACCACCTCATGAATGTCGTTTGAGAGATGTGACATACTCCGCACCAATCTATGTTGATGTTGAGTACACTAGAGGTAGAAAGATTATCATGCACCGTGATTTAGAAATCGGTAAGATGCCAATCATGTTAAGATCAAACAAATGTATATTAGATGGTGCTTCAGAAGCTAAGATGGCCAGTCTTGATGAATGTCCATTGGATCCAGGTGGGTATTTCATTGTTAATGGTACTGAAAAAGTTATTCTAGTTCAAGAACAGTTGAGTAAGAATCGTATCATTGTGGAAGCTGATGAAAAGAAAGGTATTGTTCAAGCATCCGTTACCTCATCTACTCACGAAAGAAAATCTAAAACATATGTTGTTACAAAGAATGACAAGATCTACTTGAAACATAACTCTATTAGTGAAGAAGTTCCAATTGTTGTTGTATTGAAAGCTGCCGGTGTTATTTCCGATTTAGAAATTATGCAATTAGTTTGTGGTGATGATGCTGCTTATCAAGATATTTTCGTTATTAACTTTGAGGAATGTGCTAAGTTAGGTATCTATACTCAACAACAGGCCCTAGAATATCTAGGTGCTAAAGTTAAGACCATGAGAAGAGCCAAATTATCTATCTTACAAGAAGGTATCGAAGCTATAGCCACTACCATCATTGCTCATTTGACTGTCAGTGATTTGGATTTCAAAGAGAAAGCCTTATATATCGCTATGATGACAAGAAGAGTTGTTATGACCATGCACAATCCAAAGATGGTCGATGATAGAGATTACGTTGGTAACAAACGTCTAGAATTGGCTGGTCAATTAATGTCCTTACTATTCGAAGATTTGTTCAAAAAGTTCAACTCCGATTTCAAAGCTAACATTGATAAGATTCTAAAAAAACCAAACAGAGCTACAGAATTTGATGCTCTACTGAACATTAACATCCACTCCAATAATATCACAACGGGTCTTAACAGAGCCATTTCCACAGGTAATTGGTCGCTGAAAAGATTTAAGATGGAAAGGGCTGGTGTGACACATGTCTTAAGTAGATTGAGTTACATTTCAGCTTTAGGTATGATGACCAGAATTTCATCACAATTCGAAAAATCCCGTAAAGTTTCTGGTCCAAGAGCTTTACAACCTTCACAATTTGGTATGTTATGTACATCAGATACACCAGAAGGTGAGGCGTGTGGTTTAGTTAAGAACTTGGCCTTAATGACACATATCACAACAGATGATGAAGAAGAACCGGTCAGACAGTTATGTTACTTGATTGGTGTCGAAGATATCTCCGTTATTGATAGTGCATCTTTACATTCAAACTACGGTGTTTACTTGAATGGTACTATCATCGGTACCACTAGATTCCCTGCTAAGTTTGTTTCCCTCTTCAGAAACTTAAGAAGAACCGGTCGTGTTTCTGAATTCATCTCAATTTACACAAACACTCACCAAAAAGCTGTTCATATCGCTACAGATGGTGGTAGAATTTGTCGTCCAGCAATCATTGTTGAAGGTGGAAAACCAAAAGTTCAAGCTCATCACTTGACCAAGTTAAAACAAGGTAAAATCAACTTTGATGATTTCTTGAAACAAGGGTTAGTTGAATACCTTGATGTTAACGAAGAAAATGATTGTTTTATTGCATTATATGAAAGAGATCTTGCTCCAGATATCACTCATTTAGAAATTGAACCATTCACTGTGTTAGGTGCCGTTGCTGGTTTGATTCCTTACCCACATCACAACCAATCTCCACGTAATACCTATCAATGTGCGATGGGTAAACAAGCTATTGGTGCTATTGCATACAATCAATTTAAACGTATTGATACATTACTATATTTGATGGTTTATCCACAACAGCCGATGGTTAAAACAAAGACAATTGAATTGATTGATTATGATAAACTACCTGCTGGTCAAAACGCAACTGTTGCTGTTATGTCTTATTCAGGTTACGATATTGAAGATGCCTTGGTGTTGAATAAGTCTTCTATTGATAGAGGGTTCGGTCGTTGTCAAGTTTTGCGTAAGAACACTACTGTTCTTAAAAGATATCCAAACCACTCTAAAGATATAGTGGCTGGTAGAAGAATGGAAGGGGATGAACCAAATAGAAAACCAATTTTCCAACACGCTTCATTAGGTCCTGATGGTCTAGGTGAGATTGGTATGAGAGTTGAAAGTGGTCAGGTTTATGTTAACAAGTGTGTTCCTGCAAATGCTACAGATAACATTCAGCAACAAAGTACGTCTGAACACAGAGAAACTCCAGTCTTTTACAAAGGTCCAGAACCAAGTTACATTGATCAAGTTATGATGTCTGTTTCTGATAATGAACAAGCTTTGATCAAAGTTCTTTTGAGACAAACAAGAAGACCAGAATTAGGTGATAAGTTCTCATCTAGACACGGACAGAAGGGTGTGTGTGGTATTATTGTTAACCAAGAAGATCTTCCATTCAATGATGATGGTGTTACCCCAGATATTATCATGAATCCTCATGGTTTCCCATCTCGTATGACTGTTGGTAAGATGATTGAATTGATCAGTGGTAAAGCTGGTGTTTTGAATGGATCGTTAGAATATGGTACTTGTTTTGGTGGGTCAAAATTAGAAGAAATGTCTAAAATCTTGGTTGATAAAGGGTATAACTATTCTGGTAAAGATATGTTGTACTCCGGTATCACAGGTGAATGTTTACAAGCTTATATTTTCTTTGGTCCTATTTATTATCAAAAATTGAAACATATGGTTTTAGATAAAATGCATGCAAGAGCTAGAGGGCCAAGAGCTGTTTTAACAAGACAACCTACAGAAGGTAGATCAAGAGATGGTGGTTTAAGATTAGGTGAAATGGAAAGAGATTGTGTTATTGCATATGGTGCTTCTCAATTATTACTTGAAAGATTGATGATTTCTTCTGATGCATTTGATGTTGATATCTGTAACCAATGTGGTTTGATGGGTTACAATGGTTGGTGTACCTCTTGTAAGAGTGCCGAATTTGTGGTCAAGATGACAATTCCATATGCTGCTAAATTATTATTCCAAGAATTACTATCGATGAACATTGCACCAAGACTAAAATTGGGTGATGTTTTCTGAGAAGCTTGGAGTGTGTATATATAGAAAGGTGTGAATAACGTGTGGGTTCAAAAGACCCCAAAAATAATAGAATTAATGCATTGAATGAACCTAGTAGAAGCTACAATGTTTCGTTTAGTTGTAAATTGTTTATTAACTTGTGAATTAGTACATAAGAGGCAACAAGTCTTTCATGATCATTTCCATTGGTGATCATTCATCTGGGAAGACAAGTTTGTAATCTAGCTTCAATCTTTTATATAGATCTTTCATAGTGAACTCATCCGGGTCTTCATCGTTATTAGTATTGTCATCATTCTCTTCATGCTCCAGGAAAGTCTTCTCAGCTTCTTCGAGAAGTTTCTCATGTTGTTTCTCCAACTCTTCCAGAATTCTTTCTTGTTCTTTTTCTGGTAGGTTTTCGTATTCTTCAGAGTTGGTTATATCATGGATACGTTCATGGAAAGAACTATCAATTGAGTATTCATATGATTCTTTCAGAGTTTCCTTCTCCTTTTTAACAAATTCTTTCTTTCCACCTCTTCTATTAATCTTCTCAATAGCGGCATTCAAAAGATAATGTGAAGCTTTTTGAGCAGCATCTCTCCATTTTTCTATCAATTCTTCATTACTGGAAGAATCTTGATTCTTCAATATAACTCTTGCTCTCTTTAGTGTCTCTAGTGTTGATTTAGCGTTCCTTATTTCTGTATCTAGCTTAGTCTCTGCTCTTCGAAGATCAATGATAGATTGAGGTGTTGATGACTGGACTTTTTCTGGTTTGCTTGGAGAAGAGAAGTTGTCGTATTGATCTAGATCTTCAAGCGACACAGGATTTATAACACTTGGCTTATCTAAACTTGGTGTAGATTCGTCAAAGTTCCTATATGATTTATTTGGTTCAGGTGGAGATAGAGTAGGCTTTGATATCAGACTCAAAGAGGGAACCCTTTTGGAATCTGTAGATACAGAACTAACGCTTCTTGATTTGGTAGGAATGACATGATCTGGTTGATCATCAGGATCCGCCACAAGCTGGAGTTTTCTTTTCTTTTGAACAATTATCTGAGGGTTTTCTTTAGTTTCAACAGGAGGCAAATGAGGTGAAGGAGACGGTTTTGTTGGAATGGTCGTACTGAGATCCTCGTTGTCACCTACTGGTGACACGCTCAGTTTAGCTGGTGTCTTGAACACGAAGCCGCTATTCTCTGTTTCTTGGGACATTGATCGTAAATTCAGCACACAATTATTGAAAATGTAGTAACACAATGACACAAGTATCACAAATTCAATTCGTTTCAGTAGTTTGTTCGTTACTTTAACAAATTTCTGTTTTAATGCTTCTAACAAATAAATTTGTACTTTATACGCGTTTTAGGGCAATTCGCGGAAATAGGAAATAGGAAATGGTGTTATGAGCGTTTGGCTCCGAAGACATTTTATTTAAGCTTAGTCATTCCGAACAGACACAATTGTACAAGTGTTTAAAGGACTTTTGATGACCAGGGAGCTGCCTGAGGTAGGGAAAGGACAGATGTCAGCAATAGAGAGTGATACCCAGGAGCTACTGGAGGTTCTTCAGTCGATTTATCCTGAGATGAAGTGCAGAAATGGTGGTATTATGGTGCAAACGTCTTTAAGATCAGAGATTCCAGTACATTTCAAACTTACATCACCAGTAACCCATAAGACTCTGAATGATTTCAGAAGCACACACTTTGAGCCTATGGAACTGGAATGCATGCTCCCCATGAGCTCAACGAATTTTGAAGTACGATCTTCATGGGTTAACGTTGATACTTTACACCGAATAACTCAAGACATCCAAGAACTGATAAGCCAATATATTGAAGATGATTCCATGGATCTTGTTGTGTACGAGGTCCTGAATTATTTCCTGATAGAGGCAGTACCCAAATATGAATCCGAGATCTATAGAGGCTATGAAATAACCACCGATAACCCCAAAGAATTCACTAGCTATCAAGATATGTGCTCCAAGGCCAGATTGAATGATTTTTCGAAAGAAAGGTTTAACTGCTCGATATGTTTAGAGTACTATGACGGCGAGGATACTGGAATACTTCTTGACTGTGAACATGCCTTTTGTACGAAGTGTTTCGCTGAGTATGTGGAAAGATCAATAGACTTGGATGATGTTTCTAGACTACAGTGTCCTAACTGCCCTATAGTTCCTTTGAAGGATCTTCACCTAAAAACATCAAAAGACTTGAAAGAACTTTTATTCACAAGGAAGATCTCATCAGAAATCCTGCGGAAAGTCATTGATGAAGAAACTGTGATTAAGTATGAAACTCTATTAACAGCAATGAATTTCAACAAATATCAACTTTACTTCCCATTATTATGCTCTCAATGTCCATGGTGTAAGACCTGGTTATTTCGTGAAGATGCTGATGAGTTACTGATGAAATGTCATGAATGTAATAGAAGTTATTGCTTTCAATGTCGTCATAGTTGGCATGGAACTACAAATCCATGTGGTAGATTGATACATGATATTCCAATCGAAGCAATCGAAAAAATGATCAGTGATGAAGTTTCTGAAAGAGAAAAGTTACTACTTGAAATGAAATACGGTAGAAAGTCAATGAGATCAGCCGTGGAATCATATCTTGCTGATGAGGCATTCCGTGCTGCTGTGGAAGAAATGGATGATCTTATGGCATGTCCTTCATGCCAAACTGTTATTTCAAAGATTGACGGTTGTAACAAAATGACATGCTTTCATTGCAGACTCCCCTTCTGCTTTCTGTGTGGTGAGGCTTTAGATCCAGCTAAACCATATGATCATTTTCGTGATCAGTTTTCTCTTTGCTATGGTAGACTTTTTGAAGGTATGCCAGGTACAGAAGACGTAAATGATCCTGACAATTGAATAGTTGTGTTAATTCAGCTTCTACAAAAAGAAATATAGATTCATAAGCATAAATATTCATTTAGATCATTTGAAGTACAACAATTATTATAACAGATGCGGCGGCTTTTTAGCTGGTTTACTGTATCTTATCACGTCTCTGTAGAGTCTTCTTCTCTTGAATTCGTCATCAACATGGAACTCATCGTTATTATCAATGTAATTTCCACCATTCAAGTTAAGACCTCTATTATGAACCCAGCCTTTACAATTGTAATCCACGTTCCACGTTTCATCATCGAATCTCCAACTTTTAGGGGCATGGACATCCTTCAAGTCAGAAACACCAGGTGGAGGTTTTTGTGATCTTCTATAGTAATCATTTCTATCAAAAACAGATGGAGAATACAAATAAAATTCCCATTGAGAAGTTGTGATGCTCTTCTTCCATATCTCGAAAATTTCAACTTCTTTGATCTCTGGAGGCTCATCAATAATAATATCTTTTCTTTCAGATTCTTTCACAATCTTATCAAGTTCTAGCTTCTTTGGTTGGAAATAAATAGCTAGCTCTTTGATTTGAGGTAAGACCTTTGGATGAATAGCAATTAAAGAAGCCCAACCACCAGTTATGAGTAAGTATCTCCAAGGAATATATGGCCCTATAACTATCAAAAACAAAGATAAAAAGAAGACGGTGAAGAAGAGTGATGTTGATACCCTTTCATCTTTAAATCCTGCTGTTCCATACCAAAATGAATCATGCTTTTCATACACCTTCAAGACTTTAGTCATCACGTTTTGCAAATCTCTCATATTGATGAAGAATTCCATATTTTGTTTCAGTAGTTTAGAAGAACTGTCCGCCGTTTCATCTAGCTCTGGTACTCTTTCAATCATAGCATCTTCATATTCATTGATCTCCAACAAAGCCTCAAGTTGTTTGGTATCCTCTAGTCTAGTGAATTTATCTAGTAGTGAGTCACCTCGTTCTTTGATATCAAGCAACTTTTGTGTACGGATTGGATGTCTATATGTATAAGCAGGAACCATAACTCCGTACATCAGATAAAACAAAGGTAGAATAAACAGAACATTAGGGTGTAATACCACAAGTGTATAGATAAGTAAAGCAGTTAAAGTCAATGAAGGCTGTGTCCAATGAATGATTTTTAATAGAAAGTACTGAGCTTGGAATAGTCCACCTAGTTTAGCCGTTAACTTTCTGATATTTGACGTGAATAAAGTCAAAGACAGTCCATCTGCACTTGTCCTGATTGGATCGTTAATTCTATCATGTAGTTGTGTCTTATCAGGTATGCTAGATGGCAATGCATGAATCAATAATTTCTCTAAAAAGACATCAATGAAATGGTTCTGTTGCTTTGAAAGTTTCTTTCGTTGTCTCCTCTCTTCTGGCGTCAGTGTTTCATCATTATCCCAGTATGTCTCATTATCTTCTTCATCTGTGGTGGTATCACTCAAATTGGTGTTATTTAGCTTCTCCAAACTAGCCCCGATGACCGAGGCCGCAGTAGCAGCTGCAAGTTTTCTCTTAGAACCGTCGTTTAAGTCAGGCCTTTCTGTGTAGTTCGAGGCAGCACTATACAGTTGATTCAGTGCTGCTGCCAATGGGCCATGGAATTTGTTAGACATTTGCCAGTCTTTTAGTAGTTGCTTTCGTTCTAAGAAGTTGCTGTTTTTGGTAGCGTTTCAGCCTTTAAACATTTTGTGGAGATAAACATCAGAAAAAAGAACATCGCTCATAACGGCAGATATGGAAGAATTACCAACAGTTAAGAAAAGACTAGTTTACTAGGAGATGAGGCGTAGCAAAAGGTGCTATCCAGCATATTACTGCTGACTCTACTCTGTATACATGTATGTTTCTTCTGTAGGTAGCTCGAACTCTTTTCAGTAGTGGGTTAATGTGCCATTAGTATCACAACGTTATTAGCCGAGGCACTAATACACAAGTCCATGGAGTTGTTGAAGTTGATGCTCACATGATCTGGATTGAGACTAGTACTTGATGTATATCACACTACTAAAGGTAAAAGAAAGATCAAGCTATTGCTCTTAGTGCTCGAGAGAATAAACACACCACCTACTGCGGCGTCACATATAACATAGGCTCAAGTTGTACTTTCCGAGTTGTGGAGGGAGCCTTGAAGCCTGTACCTACTTTGTATTTCCGCTCGCCATACCTCGTTTGATGATCTATTAACAGAATGGTATCCATCGATCGCTTCCTCTACTACACATAGACACACGACAACTGCGTCTTCTTTCCAGTGTCCCCCGGTTATCTTATTGGCCTGTTATTCAAAGCCGGGTCACTGCGCTTCTCCATAAATTATCGTAAGTCGGTCGTACACAATAAAGTATGGCTTTTATTGTTCGAATGTACTATGATTAGGTAAATAGCCACTCTAATTCTGGTGATTCTAACCATGGAAAGATGGTTGTACTTAAAAAGGGAGTATCCACAGAATTAAACACCTCCTGATTGACCATACCTTTACAGAAGCTAGGTAACAATGACAAAGGATTTCGATATCGAGAGAATTGCTATAGTGGGTGGTGGTTATTCAGGATTGACCACCCTAGCTGATCTGATTCACACCACAAAGACCGGACATTCAACAATAGCATCGGTTAAACTTCCAGAGAATCCTGCTTTCCCCAAGGTTAAGCTGTTTGAAACCACTAGCAGAATTGGTGGTGCTTGGAATCATTCTGTCGTGACAGATCCTAAATTACCTTCACAAGACATTCTGGAGAGCGAGTACTGGGAGCCTGAAAAATCAGTAGTCTATCAAAAGGATGAAAACTCCAAGGTTGATGAGCATACTTGGTCTCATAGTGCTGTTTACGATAGCATGTATACCAATGTCTCATCTGACTTCATGACATTGAGTACACAAGAGAAGAAGAAATATCCTGAACGTGCTTTCAATCCTTTTATCACTCAAAAGGAAGTTCTTAAAAACCTTCTCGACTTTGTTGATCAGTACAACCTAGACAAGTACATCGAGTTCAATTCCTCAGTGCAAAACGTTCTGAAGGATAAGAATGGCAAATATCAACTAACTATCAAAAAATCTGATCCATTGACCGGCGGGACCGAATGGTACACAGAAACCTTTGATGCTATTGTTGCTGCAACAGGTAGATTCCAATATCCACATATTCCAAAGATTAAGAATTTAGCTGAATTCAACGCCAAGCGCCCTGGTGTGATTACTCATTCAAAAACTTTCAGAAAAGCTACTGACTACGCTGGTAAAAAGATCTTGATTGTTGGGTCAAGTGTGAGTAGTATTGGTGTTTTGGAGTTCTTGAAACCAGTAGCCAAAGAAATTTACGTTTCAAGAAGAACTACCAGCTACGATAAAGTCGCTGGTAAGTTTGCTGCTTATTATAATGCTGCTTTTGGTGATGTTACTGAAGTTGGTCAAATCTCAAATCTTGACCCTGACACAAACGAAGTAACATTCGCCAGTGGTGAAGTAGTCAATGATTTTGATCAGATTATTCTTGCCACAGGATTCCATATACATTATCCATTTTTAACAGATCTATCTAAAGAGCATGATCATGTTGTTCAGATTGATAAATCTAATGGTGAACAGAGAGGCCTGGTGAAAAATCTGTTCCATTACACATTCAATATTGGAGAACCAACCATCGCTTCTGTTGGTATTCCAGCTTCTGGATTCTTTGTCCATACCGCAGAGTCTCAAGGTGCAGCAATTGCAGGTGTTTGGTCGAATGCAAAAAAACTACCAAGTATCGAAGTTCAAAAGAAATGGTTCACTGACCGTTTGGAAGCCACTAAAGATCAAAGAGTTTCTCATGGGTTCAGTCCTGAATCAGCCAAAGAAGAGATTGAACTATTGAATAGAGAATATGCTCCTTTTGATAGACCAAATGTTGGTGATCGTGTTGATGTGGACCTTTTCGACAAACAAAGAGTACAATTGGAAGATATTTACTTCAACTTTGCAAGTGGTGTGTATAACGAGGACTATGTGAACAAACATGACACTTCTGGTCTTTAAATAACGTTCTTTAATACAAACATTTTATATACAAATCCATTTAATGTACAGAGTCAATTAACTGACATATTAAAGATCGGAACTTTCCGAGAAAGCGCAAAAAAAAAAAATGAATACAGTAAATCAATCACTAATCTATTTAAATAGTGCATATTCCTTTCAATTTCAACAACTGACAACAATGTCCAGGTAATCATCATCTTTAAGAATACACAAAAATGCCATTAAATCTTCTGGTCATCAACCCAAACTCTTCCAAATCAGTCACTGACAATTTAGAATCAATCATCTCAGTGCCTCCATCCACCAATCTCTCGTTCTACACAGGTCCAGCAAATGCACCACCAGAAATAAATGGGGTTGAAACATCAAAATCATCAACTGAAGCTTGTTTACCAGACTTGAAGGAATCATACGTATCCAAATATGATGGATTCTTAGTGTGCTGTTACTCAGACCATCCATTAATCTACAAACTACGTGAAATAACAGATAAACCAGTCCTTGGTATATTCCAAGCAAGTATCACATATGCCTTGACTCAATCTCCTTCTCCTTTCGGTATTCTGACATCAACCTCTTCATGGGAGTCAATTTTGGATGATTCTACTAAAGAGTTCTTCGGTGGGGTGGATTCTCCTCTGTTTAAAGGTACAATTGCATCTGAAGTTGAAGTGCTGAAGCTTGGTGATCCAGTGTACTTTGACAAGTTGATTTCAAGAGCAAAGATCTTGTCAGATAGAGGATCAAAAGTGATCTTATTGGGATGTGCTGGATTGTCTGGTCTAGAAGACAAATTAGAGAAAGAGATTCCAGGTGTAAAATTCATAGACAGTGTAAAGATCGGGGTTGAGTTGCTGAATGCCCTAGCAAGATTTGGGAACTGATAATCTACAGAAAAACACTAGTATTATTAGAACAAAATACAATTCATTAGTCTATAATCTTCATTATGTAAGGATATGCTGAACTTGGGGTTCGGTAGTTTATTCATAACGTCTTGATTCTCTCAGCTTGATCATAAGTTGGAGTAGTTTAGTCTCAAGGTCATATGCCTCTTTGGCATCAACATGGCTCAGGTCTGAATTACAGACATCGTCTAGATACTTTGAGACTTCAGAAAGATGCGAGTTTGGAACAATCGCTGTTTCTCTTTCAGTAGTCGTAACAACAGCGTTTGATTGTGGGTATGTATGGGGTAGTGGTGGGGATGAACAGCATGAAGATGGAGGATCATCAGAACGGAATTTTTTAGAAGGCGATGCTTCTTTTTCAAGTTCGAGTGGTCTCTTTTTTGAGTCATTGAATTCACCATTTGTATCCTCTTTCTTGATATGATCAGTTTGTTTATTATTACCATGTTCAAGAGGCTTCTTTGCCACTTTTTGTTCTTTATGGTGTGTATTGACATCTTCATCATCATCATCTTCCTCATCTGATGATGTACCGATAGTGACTTCAGGAAGGACAAACTTTCTCATGGATACTAATAGAGGGATATTAGAGCTAAAGCGTTTAATAGGACTTGAGTCCATTGATAAGATATCGGAATGAATATCACTATCATCTCTTTGTGTCTCTTCAAACACTTCATCATCAACAGAACCGGCTTCTTGGTTATCAACAACTGGAGGTTGGTCAAAAGTAGGTATTTTACCATCTTTGGAGTTGATAGTTGACTTTGAATCTGAAACTTCTTGAGTGCTTTCTAAGAAAGGACTATCAACTAGTTCTTGAGAAACCACTGGTTGTTTGATAACCTGTGTATCTTTTGTCGAGGAGGAGCTTCTCAAATCAAGCAGATCCATAGGTGGCTCACAATCGACGAATTCATCATTATCGTCATCGGCTGAACCAATTGGAATCAGTTTAATACTATTCAGTTTCTGTGTATCATCGTCATCAGATGCTGTTGATTTGACGTCTTCGCCAATTTTTGATTGATCATCTGCAACTTGGGAACGATCATTAACTTCTTGAGTTAAATCAACGTATTCATTATGTTTGTCTTTGTCATCACGAACATCTGATGAATCTGTACTCCTCTTTATATCAAGTATTATTATTTCATCTTCTTCATTTTCTTCATCTTCACTATCTTCTTCATCATCCTTGTTTTCATTTACAGCCTCATTATTAATATTATCATTGTGATCTTCTTGTGACACATTATTGCTAGCGTTATCATCCTTTTCTTCCTCCATTGAATCATGAACTTGAATATCTGGTTCCTGTTCTTCATCGATAGTGTCACCCTCAGTATCAACAATTTCCGACTTTGAACTCTCAATCTCTTCGTGTTCTTCAATAACTTGTGTTGGTTTATCATCAGTATCGATGGAATCGTGTCTAGAAGATTCTGATGCAGAGTTTGCAGGAGTCTCAATAGAATCCTCATTTGAACTGGATGGTGTTCCTGAAATAACAGAAGCAGATTTCAAAGATGAAACAGATGAATTAATGATAACAGATGGCGAGTTCTTAACAACTTCTTTAGAAGGCGCCTTGATCACTAACGTATCATTTGTAGGTGTGTCTTCTTTCCCTTGCACAGATATTTGACCAGGGAAATTGTTTACCAATGAGGCAATGGAACGAGCATTCAAAGTAGATTTTGGAGAGGAAGTACCAACTTGAGTAGAGCCATCACCGATTATTTGAGTTGACTCAAGGTAATCATTCATTGATTCATCAGGAAGATTGCCAGGACTTGATGGTACATCATTCAGTTCTTTAGAGACAGAATTCACCTGAGCATTAGAGACGGATGGAGCTGAAGTGTTACCTTTGCTTGCGTTACCTTGGTTAGTTTGCTTAGCTGCATCCAAAGCCATTCTTGTCTTAGGTAATTGTGTGAAATCAGCACCATCCAAAGCTTTCAATAAATGTCTTTGAATTGTAAGGAGTCTTTGGTCATTATTTCCTCCAGCTTTCAAAGTTGCTGTCAGTTTCATACCATGACTGATGGTTGAATCAAATACCCCTAGGGAGATGTATTTCGCATTTTTGATATATTCCTCGAAGAAATCCAACAATGCTAGATGTGTTGCATCAGTATAAGAGTTACTTGGGTCAACAACGTGATAGAAGATATATTCTTTAAGTTCTTGTAATAGCCACAGTTGCTGAGCTGACTGGCTAAGCACATTTGTGAAAAATGTCTTCACAAACTTCTCGTCCTTTTCTTTCAGCTTTGTGGTAATAAGTTCAGTTAACAATGGTTTGAAAGTAACAGCAAGTGGTGATGTTTCATCAGAGTTTATAACATTGAGTAAGGTGACTAAAGATTTCATATCCCAGGTCAATGGGTCAAGCTGGAATAAAACTGCTCTCTTATCTTCAGTTTTCAACAACACAACCATGATATTGCGTAACAGAGTCGTTGATTTGCAAGGTAGGACTTTGACTATATTGATAAGAGAGGACATTTCAGATGGAATTAACGAAGTAAATAACTTAGATTCCAAATTGTTACCGATAAACGTAGTCAGTGTTGTGTTATCTTTCAACGAGACTATTATACCCTCAAGAATTCTATACTCATGTGTTTTATATTGTCCAATCAGCATCTTGAGAAGTTCAGTTGTTTTCACGTCATATTTAACACTTTGTTCCGTTAATAAAGTGTAACAATTTCTTAGCTTGAATGTCATTCCATCATCTGAATAATGATACAGTAATTTAGTTCCAAGATTGGTCTTGAAAGACCCAACAAGCTTGAACATATGTTCAACTTTTGCCAAAGGATCATGCAGTTTGGCTAAACCTTTTGCATAAATCTCAACAAAGCTCTCATAGCAGATAACAATTTGATTTACTTTATTGTAGAAAGACTCTGATGAAATGATCTTTTTGTTAGCCAAGGCGAATTTGATCTTTGATAGTAAAGAGTTGAAAATATTCAGTTTAATTCTTGGAGTAACATTTTCGTTTAGCCAAAATTTTGTTGTGAAGATGTGGAAGATATCAGAATGATTACTGAAAGTGAATTCAACAGTAAATGACTCCAAATCCTTGATATTCAAAGGCTCACTGCTTATAGTTTTCATCAAGTAAAAGTCGCTGTGTTCTTTGGTTGGTTTTCTCGTCAATAGATGCGTGAAAAGTTGGGTAGCATATGATCGAAGATATGAGTTTTGAAAGAACCAAAATTGAAAGGTAGGATAAAGCCAATCTTTCCAAATAAGGTCTAGTTTTGATTCAAATCTCTTGTTATTGAAGAAAGCATAAGTAATCTGTGATATCAGAAAAGTTAAACCTTTTGTATGAACACTTTGAGATAACACTTCTTTCTTTGGTTTCAGAACTTTGAAAACTCTAAAAATAATCTCTAAACCCTCATCTGAGATGTCACTCTCACTAGAATATATGTAGAGGAAGACTCTCCAAACTTTGATAGCCATAATTTGAGATTCAGCATCTGGTTTGAACAGAGCCTTTTCAACGACATATATCCATCTATCGTTCAAGAACTTCAAATTAGCAGGATTATTGAAATATGATAAACTTATACCCATCCATGTATCTAAGATCAGATTGGTGTTAGAAGAATCAGATTGATTTAGTTGTTCAATATGTCTTTCAGTAAGGTAATAGAAAACTGTTTGTGAGGTGTCTAGTGGAGTTGAGGTGAATGAAGGTTGAGATAGATCTATGTTCAACACTTTGATGATAGGTGATTGTAATACAGTTGTAAACTCAAAATTGACAGATCTGGAGTTAATAAACTGTTTAGCGCATTGTAATAGCAGTGAAGAGGCAGAGTTCAAAGATTTTTGATGGAATGGAGAGGTAAAATCACAGAGAGCATTGAATAGAGTTGGTAACCATGACTTCACATTCTTTTCCATCATCGCGCTAAAGTTTAGCACCAAAGATTTTAAAGCCAAAAGTCGTTCATTTAACACAGATGATGAATTGAGGTGGTTCATGTTCAGAAGAGCATGTAGAATTTCTTCTTGTTGTTTCATTGGAACCTTCGGATGCACTTTTTGTTCTTTTAGTAACTGTAAACTAGCACTCAGAAGACTCTTTGAGAATGATGCATTGATGATACACTCACAGGCATAAGACAACATCCAGCTTGCAGTTTGAAAATTGGTCGAGAACTTCCAGTAGAGATTGTAGACATTTGCACTGGATAAAAGAACAGTGAATATTTTGATGATTTGAACAGCAATCCTTACTGAAAATGGATTCTTTCTTTCAATTATATCTTTGTTCAAGGATATTAGGTGTTTTTTCATGAGTTTAAGAATTTGAGGTAATAATTGTACAAGTATTTCCAGCTTCTTGTCATTAACATCTTTCAGCAGTAGGTTCCAAGTTGCGTATATCTCGAATTGTCTATCACAATTATCCAGGCTCAACACCGATATACCGCCCACCAAAAGAGCTCTAAAAGATGTTATCTCATCATGCGTGCTTCTAGAGCCTGCGATTCTTGGTATATTTCCCGGGCTCCAAAATTCATACTTAGTTGGTGAAAGATTGTTTTCATTATTAGAAGATATTAGTGAGAAGTTTAAAGGTTGATTGGCTTGTTGTAGGTTGTTCTGTGGTGTAGATTGGAATTTCAAGATTGATTTAACGGGCGTTTCTGGCTTTGAGGCAGCAAGTGGAGCCACTGGACTGGATTCGAAATTGACTGAATCACTAACAAGACGATCAGAAAACACGACTTTCTTCTTTTTCAGTGGTGATGATTGAGAGATGCTCTGGCTATTGAATATATTGAAACCTTTGTATTTGTTGAATTGGTCTTTCTCAGGGGAAGGTGACGGCAGTGATGGCTTGCGCTTTATTGGGGATGTCCTTATAGTCCTACTACCATGTTCTCCTTTCTTTGATTTTGATACCAAGTACTTGAGAGCCAGTGGTGAATTATTCTGTGAAGATGGTGTCTTGTTATAGATTGAAGAATCAGAAGACTTAGTAGCGGAAGAAGGTGTTGTAGAAGCCGGGGCAGAAGCCTGCCTGGATGTACGTTTGGCCTTCATATTCAACAACAAGCTCTCAGATAATGGCACAAATTTATCTGATAGCGCTGGTGGTTGTTTGGTTATTTAGCTCTTCAGAGTCTTTAATTTTTTCTATGGTGTCCCAGTACTTAATAAAAGCTGCAGATGCCTTAACATTCTACACGAAAATCCTCAAGAAAAAAAAAAATAGATCAGGGTAAACACATTTTACGCGTTGGTCACCTCTAAACCACTTCAACTAATACAAAATATCAGGAAAACTACCCTTAACATTTATCATTGCAAGCTAACTACAGCTACCGTGAAATTGCGACTGGACTACTATGATACTCTAAAGCTGCTATATATGGCTAGTGATAGTCTAATAAAGGTAATGAATAGCACGTAATATAAGTACTCGAAACCCCAAAGCAAAAGCGCGACAAGTAAAGGTTTGTGATACTTCATAATCAATTTAAATCTGATGGTAAATAAGAACCGGTCGTTCAAAAACCATTTTTTTTGGTTGAATTAGACTTCACATGTCTTAGTTATCTCTTACAGACACGCATAAAACACCATAGGTTGCACCTCATTACAGACATTGTATACATATCTACACTCCGCTGACTAAGCAATATTAACCTAATTGCGCCAATTGTTCCGCCAACTTTTTTGCCAATTTCTCGCTTGTTGCCAAATTACCATTTTGGGACTTTTTATATCGGCTTTAGCGAGAGTTTTTCCTGAAAAAAGATAACGGCAGATGTCAACAGACAAAAAGTTGTCTTATCTCTCACGTCGGTTATCTGTGAGTAATTCGTCAAATTTTGCAACACTTTATAACCAGCTGAATGCCCCTGTTTGTTGTTTATCGCTTATTGTATTCGTAGTTTAGTACACAGACCTATATCTTAGTAGAATCAAGCTTTCAGGGTCCGCACTAAACTCGAAAGCTATTCATCACCTTTTTACAATCAGGTACAGCTCATACCACCAAGAGATCACTTTCAGACTATAGCTATTTCTTTTTGACATTGTCATGTGCATGGCCTATAGAGCGCAAGACTCATATCTTACTGCTTGCTCAGATACAACACTTCCGGCTATGAAGTCAGTCAATTATACAACTGAAGCGGACTCATACCCATATAACAGTGATTTGACAATCAGTACACATCTGGATACGTTTACCAAGGAGAAGAGTCATGATATAATGATTGACAACATGAAAATGTCAACCATAGAACAGATACAATACTCTTTATACAACTCTACACAATACATTCCTATCATTCAATCCACCACATCGTCTTTCACCATTACAAATGATTCCAAACTACTTCTTTCAAAAGAGGGCCTACCTATTCCAGTCACGGCGAAGCGTGTGAGTCACAAGGGCTTATCTCCCGCTTCCTTACTATTCTTACTCTTAAGCATAGTAATGTTGATAAATGTTGGGTACAAGGTACACAACAGAGTTTATCCACCAGCAAATCATACTGTTTTAGCCATGTATGAAAACAATATAATTAGTAAGGAAGAGTCTTCCGTTGAGAAGAACATGATAAGAACTATGGATAACTTATACGACTCTTACTTATAGAATCATATAGAGGTCGTTGAGGAGGTAAAGAAGAGAATAATGGGATAATAACTTATGCAGGATCATAGCTAAATAACCAATAATTAATAATGAATAATCTATCAATATCAGTATCTAAAACAATCGCTTAGTCAATAATTGTTTGTAAACATAGAACTTTTTCGCGACAAACGGTTTTTTTTTTCTTTATTAAATTTAGATTTTTGATAAATTTGCTGAAAAATAAGTCGAGTCTTGCATACAGGAAGCAAATCCCACTTCAACAAAGGACTCTTCAAAACTACACGTTCTCTTATAAACAACTATCTTATAACATCACAGATACCCAAATAGTGCTATACTTCTGTTATTCGCTCTTTATTCCATCGTTTGAACTAGATCGACACGCTCTTTTTTGAAACGAGAATCAGAACCCCAATTGTTCTCCTACTACACGAAATTTCGGGAGTGCTTCAAAAAGAAACTTAAAGACACCAACTCACCTTGCTTGGAACGTCTATAAGAAGGAAACCGCTTTAAACACGGTATCATACTCATATACTTTGTTTGGAAATAGCTTTTACACGCCCTTGTCTATATTTTTTTCTCCTGTTCTCATTCTAGAGCAAAACAATTTTCACAGCCCACACATTCCCATTATTCACTCATATAACAACAAAAGACACAATAAAAAACGATGCTTAGAACACAAAGACAGATATCGACTAACCTTTTGGTGGTGATAACACTATCTCTATTTATTTCATCCTCACAAGCTGCAACAGCACTTGGTTGTTTTTCCTCCATACCTTCTTCATATACTTCAGGAACTACTTATACATGGCAGTCCTCATCATATTGTTCTGAACAGTGTGCAGGATACTCATACTTTGCTTTAACTAAGGGTAATACATGCTCTTGTGGTAATGAAGCCCCAGATTCAGATGCATCCTCCAGCTCTTGTTCTACCACTTGTTTCGGATATGGTGATGAAACTTGTGGTGGTGATGATTCCTTTAACGTTTTCTCAAATGGTAATGGTGGAGCATCTGCTGGCTCAGCTAATGCTAATGCATCAAAATCCTCCTCAACCACAGGAACATCTACCACCTCAAGTGCCGGTGCTACTGCAACTACATCAACTTCTTCTGCTAACACAGCAACTACATCTACAACCTCAACAGGTGACAAAACCGATGGTACAACATCAGGTACCCAATCAACAACAACATCTCCTTCTACCACTACAAGCGCAGTCTCTACTACTGAAGTAAGTGGATCTACTATTATTATTTATTCAACTGTTAGCGAAGCCTTGACACAAACAGTGGAGGCTCCTGAGACCGCGTCCACTTCATCCTCTGCTAACCCTACCTCATCTTCAGATTCACCAAGTCCATCTTCAGGATCCAAGAGTGTTATTGGACCTGCTGTTGGTGGTGCTGTTGGAGGAATAGCAGCCATCGCGCTAATCGTTGTTTTGATAATATTCTGGAGACGTCGTCAAGTGAGAAATCAACGTGATGCAGAACTTGCGGACTCAGCCTACTTCAGCGCACTTAAGAGGGATGGGTCCATGATCGCTACACCTGCACCTGGACATAGCAGACAGTTATCTAACCCATTTGCAAGTAAAGAAGATATCATGGTTGATCAAAGATTGAATCCTGTGATGCTCGGAAGAAGAAGAATCAGCGAGGGATCCCTTGCCGATGAAGCTGATTACTCCAGAAAGATATTGAGAGTAGCCAACCCGGACGATGAATAATTTATATTAGATATAACGACAATGATTTATAGTTTTTTAATTTTGATACCTTTTTTCCTTTATACTAGAATTTGTATTACATAAGCAAAAATCCATTCTGAAACAATAGGAAAAAAAAAAAACATTACGTAATTATTTCAAGCTCCATTTTTGCCTTTGTTTCCGGTGAATCAAAAATTGGCTGACATTGCTATTACTTTTGCAACTAAATCCACTTCACTCTAGGCACTCAGCAAAACAAGCAATGCCCCAGTCCAACGTCATTCCAAAAGAAGAAGAGTCTTATTATAACCAGTTAGTCGAAATCCGTGCACAATTATCATATTTAAAGAAAGATAGAACCCAATTCCTAAACTCAAAAGACGTTCAAAATCACTATGATAAAGTATTAGAGATCATTAAATCTTTGGATAAACACCGTGATGAAAGCGGTACCATTAGAAAACCAGGCAACACCGGTAATAAAGTCGATCAGGTCATAGATGATATCCTTCAATTGCTCTCATTGTTCTTCATCACCGTTGGGTTGATTAAGACCGCACCTGCCACTTTTGCATCCCTTATTACCGTTCATAGACTTTTGGAACACTTGAATGAATCAAAAGTTTACACACACCATGATCTAACTCCTATAAGAGAGAGACTAGAGGAGATCAGAATCATCATCTATGAACATCAAGGTGTCAAAGAGGATGAAATTCACTTGTTGAAAAGCAAACTAGATGATTGTTTGAAAGAATATCAAGAATTAGAAAAGAATATTGATCGAATTGATCCTGAATTAAACTCATTATTTGAAAGATTGATTAGAGTGAGAACAAATCTGTTAAGCCTGGCATCAAGACCAGAAACCTTTGATAGAAGTAAACTGGAACCATTGAAGAAGGAACTTTCTGAATTATCATCAAGAAGAGATTTGAATGGTAAATTTCAATCGTTGGAAACAGGTAATGTTAAAGAAAACGGTCAAAATGTTTTGAATGGGTTACTAGATGACTGTAACAATTTGATACAAGACTTGACAATTTCTGAGTTCAAATTAGATGATGATTTGAAACCTATATATGATCAACTAAGTGAATTGAAATCACAATTAGAAGACTTGATGGTCACAAGAAGATGGACATTAAGAGAAACAGATTTATATGCTTATCAAAAAGAACTACAACAGATTGATGACTTGAGAGTAAATGGAAAGTTCCCAACCAGTGCATCCAAATCTGCAGGTCATAACTCTAATGAAGGTCAATCAGTCTTGTTATATTTATTAAGAAGATGCTATGCTATTATTTACAAACTGCTTGAATCTAGTGAACCTGTTTCTGAAGCTCTACAGCCTATACATAACCAATTATCCACAGTACGCAGATGCTTACTTGAAGTTAAGAGAATGGGTGGTGTTAACTCCTCAAGAGAATTGTATCCTTTCCAAATGAAACTTGCATCATTAGATGATTTGAGACAAGATGGTAAATTCTACGTTAATGATCATATACCTGAGGGTCAAGGAACTTTAAATGCTCTATTGGCCGAGTGTTACGATATCGTACAAGAGATGAAGATCGAGGCTGAAGAAAAACAGACAGATGGCGAAGGAGAAGAGGAAGATCTGGACTTCACTGAAGGTAATCTGTATGATAATCAAGAATTTGAAGATGAGGAAGAGGAAGAAGAAGAGGATATTGAAGATATCGATGAGGAGGATGAAGATGAAGATGATGATGCTGCGTCTAAAATAACCAAAGGTTGATTCCACACATGACCTGTCTCTAGTTCATAATATGTTTATACTACTTACGTCTCTCACAAATAATTTGATGCTTTATACGATATTTCTATGCATGTAGCTAGCTGCTAAATAAAATTAGTGTAACTAACTGGGTGGGTTCCCCAGTAGACTCTTTGCCTAGCGCGCCCAGCTATGACTAGTAGCCTCACTAGTGAGTCACCGCCTAGCGCTGACTCTAACTTAGCCCTAACTACTGCCTAAGACCTGTGCCCACCAGTGCCCACTAGTGCCTACTTCCCGTATAACAGTCGCTGACACCTGCGTTATCTTCAGAGGGTTCCACTTCCCAGTGCTGCCAGTCTACCCCAGACGGCACCTGCCACCTAGGCGTCCCACCAGGTGCCGTGTCTTTGTTTTCTGCCTATGTTTTTTTCTAGTTTTCGTGGTTTTTCGGTTGATTGAAAAAGGCGCGCGCCCAATCGCACTCTTATCAGTGTGTCCCTACCGGCGGCCCTGTGCAATGAGTCAAACCACTTAAAAATATTAACTATGAGCACAAAGTGGACAAAGTGGACACACTGTAAAAGTGTTACTCATCCAGTCATCAGCCAAAAGAAAAAAAATTTATTAATAAGACTAAGAAATTTTCGACAAAAACTGAAAATTTTGTTTACTACTCTTCTTAAATCAACTTTCAATCACTACTACTTCCCCAAAGAACAATAGATCATGTGTGGTATCTTCGCTGCATACAAACAACCAGAGGTTGAATCCTTCAAAGCCAAAGCGCTACAATACGCTAAGAGAATCAGACACCGTGGTCCAGATTGGTCCGGTAACTTGACCAAAAACAGCACCATCTTGTGTCATGAACGTCTATCCATCGTTGGTTTAGACTCTGGTGCTCAACCAATCACTTCCGAAGACGAATCTTTGTCTTTAGCTGTTAACGGTGAAATCTACAACCAAATTCACTTGAGAAGCTTGACCCCAGATTACCCATACAAAACTTTATCCGATTGTGAACCTATTATTCCATTATACCAAAAATACGATATCGATGCTCCAAAACATTTGGACGGTATGTTCGGTTTCGTTCTTTACGATGCTCCAAAAGATCGTATTATTGCTGCTAGAGATCCAATCGGTGTTGTGACGCTATACTTGGGTAGATCTTCCAAATCTCCAAAATCCGTTTACTTCGCTTCTGAATTAAAATGTCTTGTTGATGAATGTGATGATATCATTGCTTTCCCACCAGGTCATGTTTATGATTCCAACACTGATCAAATTACCAGATACTTTGAACCAACATGGTGGGATGAAGATAAAATCCCAACCACCAGAGTTGATTACAAAAAAGTTAGAGAAACTTTAGAATTAGCTGTTAGAAAGAGATTAATGGCTGAAGTTCCATACGGTGTTTTGTTATCTGGTGGTTTAGATTCTTCTTTGATTGCTTCTATTGCTGCTAGAGAAACTTCTAAAGTTAACCAAGAAGACGATGCTTCTCAACTAACAGGTGTTGATGACTCCGGTAACCTACATTCTCACGGTTGGAACAAATTACATTCTTTTGCTATTGGTTTACCAAACGCTCCAGATTTAATTGCTGCTAAGAAAGTTGCTAAATTCATTGGTACCATCCACCACGAACACACATTCACTTTACAAGAAGGTTTGGATGCTTTAAGTGATGTTATTTACCATTTGGAAACTTTCGATGTCACTACCATTAGAGCTTCTACTCCAATGTTCTTATTATCTAGAAAAATTAAAGCTCAAGGTGTTAAGATGGTTTTAAGTGGTGAAGGTTCTGATGAAATCTTTGGTGGTTACTTATACTTTGGTGCTGCTCCATCTGCTGCTGAATTCCACACTGAATGTGTTAAGAGAGTTAAGAACTTGCATTTGGCTGATTGTTTGAGAGCCAACAAATCTACCATGGCTTGGGGTCTAGAAGCTCGTGTTCCATTCTTGGATAAACAATTCTTAGAATTGACCATGAACATCAACCCAGAAGATAAATTAATTGATCCAAAACAAGGCCGTATTGAAAAATACATCTTGAGAAAAGCTTTCGACACTTCTGATGAACCAGATGCTACCCCATACTTACCAGAAGAAATCTTATGGAGACAAAAAGAACAATTCTCTGATGGTGTTGGTTACTCTTGGATTGATGGTCTTAAGGACACTGCTGAATCTGTCATCAGTGATGAACAATTCAACTCTCCAAAACCACACTGGGGTGATGATATTCCAACCACTAAAGAAGCTTATTGGTATAGATTAATGTTTGATGAATTATTCCCATCAAAAGCCGCCGCTGCTACCGTTATGAGATGGATTCCAAAAGCTGACTGGGGTTGTGCTGAAGATCCTTCTGGTCGTTATGCTAAATTACACGAACAACACATTGATAACAAATAGACTTTGAAAGTTGCTCGTGTATTGTTCATATAAAAGTTTTGTGTTATGATAGATAAAAACTGTATAAATACTCCTGTTTCTAGAAGGTACTAATATATAATACAAAAAACAAGTTACAAAATGTAGTCATATTATCACATTCATATATTATATTATAGCTTATTGGCTCATAGTTGTACAAAAAAGAATATATCATAAAATCATGATCACTTATTTCAAAATCATGAACGGTTTTGTTTGAACTCTCTGATCAATTCAATGGTTTCTTTATAACTATCAATGAAGAACTTGATAAATTGTTTATAAACCAAACTAGCGTAGAAACTAATCAAATTGAAGTGGTAAGCCACTAGGTTACTCAACTTATAAGTCTCAATCAATTCACCAACTTGGAATAGATTACTAACACCATTCTTGTAATCATTACAGATATTAATATGATACTTCAAATTAAACCAATCATTGAATGTCAACACTGTGAAAATAATATTACCAACTAACAAAGAAGACAACAATCTTGATTCAACACCAGTACGACTAGATCCCAATCTATAAAGAATTGTGTATATCAGAAGAATAACCAAAACGATCAATGATTTACCAAAAGTAGTAGATATCAAAGAAGGTTGAACTATTGGAATTAGATTACAAAATTGATTAACAGGTGTATTGTTTAGTGAAAACAACTTTGCAACAGGACTATCAGCTGGTGCTGGACTGAGATTGTGAATGAATGATGAGAGAAGGTTCGACATCTTTATTAGTCTTGAATTATTAGCTGTTCATACACTTCTTTGTAAGCTTACGTGGTTATTTGCGGCTAAACTAAATTAAAAGTTCCACTAAAACTGAAATAACGCGTTTCTGTGACAACATTTAAAAAATATAATTTCCGTAATGGGAAGAATGTTACCGTAAACGGTAAATTCCTTCTTTTGTATCATTTTTGCCTAACCGAGAGCAAATTCAAATACGATTCGCGAAATGTCAATAGATGATGCATAATCTGAAACAATACGAAGAAATAGGGTCTTTTATAGGCTTTTATACTGTTTGATTTGGATCAAGAGTGGAAGGGTTGTGATATTGTAACATGGTACCAGTAAAGAGGAAACCTAAACGCTCGGGAGTGGATCCTGCAAAGGCTGCATTGTTTGCGCCTGCCGTGAAAGAACTGGAGGACACTTATATTAATAGCGAGTTCAACCTCGACGAATTGAAAGACGAATTTGAGGTCTTAAGTACCATTCGTTATGATCCATTATTATCCACAGATATTGAGCTATCATTGCATATGGATCCTAACTCGGATAACTCAGAGCTGTTCTTCCTCTTTGATATTCACTACCAACGTATCAATTTTGAGTTGATGTACTTCAAGTTCAACTTTCAATTGACCAAGGAAGAACTCTTGAAAAACTTGAAGCTTGCAGTCAAAGACCTTGATCTATCATTATCATACAGAATACGATTAACTGTCAATCGTTCAGGTAAAACAAATATTCAAGTTATGGATACCCCACAACGTTATAATCTATTTGATGGGTTTGATCCTATCCATGAATATTA
Source organism: Wickerhamomyces ulmi (assembly GCA_030569675.1). Taxonomy (NCBI): domain Eukaryota; kingdom Fungi; phylum Ascomycota; class Saccharomycetes; order Phaffomycetales; family Wickerhamomycetaceae; genus Wickerhamomyces; species Wickerhamomyces ulmi. The sequence goes on from JAJMLN010000029.1 coordinate 60,851, forward strand.
TAGTCCAATATGGGACGTTTATATTGACTCTGAACCATTTTTAATATCTCCATTCAGTTCATTCAAGACTACAAGAAGAACTCAATACAATAAATCAAGAGAAAGATCATTACCTGCTGACTCTGGTGTAACAACACAAGAGGTTTTGTTATATAATACAGCAGAACATCTTACTGAAGGTTCAATCACTAATATTGCTGTTCGTAAGTATGATCCAGGTTCTAATGGAGAAGTTTGGTTTACTCCAGTGTTGGCTTCTGGATGTCTATGTGGTGTGGTAAGGCATATGTTGTTAAGCCAAGGCTTAATCAAAGAAAAACTGCTGACTTTGAAGGACGTCAAGGTTGGTGATGAAATCTTGTTGTTCAATGCATTACAAGGTGTTGTAAAAGGTGTCATTAAAGGATAAAAGATTCCTACAAAATAGATATAAAGGACATTAACTTCTAGTTTTCTATTATATTTCTATGTAACAATGTAGTTGGTTTTTCTTTTTTTAAGCAAGTAATTCTTTGATTTCTTCATCATTGTAACCAAGGATGTAGAAGACATCTTGCATGGTAGTACTATTTAGTTTTGAAGGAGCTAGTTTTTGAACTTTTGGTTTAGCGTTCCAAGCGATACCAAATCCAGCAGTAGCCATCATTGGTAGATCGTTTGAGCCATCACCAACACAAACGGCTGATTTTAGATCAATACCTTCCTTAGAAGCAATAGATGCAGTAAGTTCGGATTTTTTAGTTCCATCAACAATATCACCAACGGTCTTACCACTGAAGATGACTTTACCATTTGGATCAACTTCGGTTTCTAGTGTGTTTGCGAATGCATAGTCTAATGATAATTGATCTTTAACGTATTCAGCTAATGGTTGGAAACCACCAGATAAAACAGCTAGTTTGACACCTTTCTTTTTCAAACCTTTTGTTAGTTCTCTAACACCGTTGGTGAAGATTAATTTTTGTTTCAAATCATCCCAAATAGTACCATCAATACCTCTCAGTAGTTTGACACGTTGTTCCAATGATTGTTTGAAGTCTAGTTCACCGTTCATAGCTCTAGTGGTGATTGCTTCAACTTCATCTTGAACATTAGCGTATTCAGCTATCAGTTCGATGACTTCTTGATAGATCAAAGTGGAGTCCATATCGAAACAGAATAGTTTCTTGTTTTGTCTGTATTCATCGTTTCTCTGAATGATTAAGTTCAACTTTTCTGTTTGGTTGGAAGAGTATTCGTCAAGTTGTTCTTTGAGCTTTGGGAAAGAGTCAGCTGTCACTTCTGAAATCTCATAATCATATGCTTTATTTGGACTTAATGTGATGATGTTGTCGATCTTGACCGGTAAAGTTTCAATGAAAGTCTTTAGGTTTGTGAAGGTAGTATCATTCACTCCATCACTTGCGATAGCTGTCAGCACGTAGCTCATTTTCTCGTTATTGGTGGGAATATGTTTCAATAGACAACCAACTATCCACGAGGTCAAAAACCAAGTGATGAGCCTAATTAAAAAAAAAAAAAAAAAAAAAAAAAAAAAAAAAAAAAAAAAAAAAAAAAAAAAAAAAAAAAAAAAAAAAAAAAAAAAAAAAAAAAAAAAATAGTAAATCTCAAAAATGGTTACATAATCAGGAATCTTACATAAGCGAAAGCGCCTTTAGAAAATGTCTGTTTACTTAGACGCTTTCTGAACTGAACTGAAGTGGTTATCACAAGAACAAACAACATCAAAAAGAACCAGTTTTCAATTGATTACAGCACATTATGACAATTGCCAAAGAAGATGTCCCATTGTTGAGACCATGGTTGGTCAAACGAAGCGGTGAGCTTTCAGAAGCGGATCCAGAAGTTTTAGCAGATTACATCATTGCCCTTCTGAACAACAGGGTAGAAGGTGCTGAAATGGTGAATCTACTCAAAAGTGAATTGGAAGACTTTTCTGACAAGAACGAGCAATTCGCTACTGAAATTACCGAGGCGCTTAGTACAAGAAGCTTTGTAAAGGATGACGCCCAAACGAAAAAGCTATTAGATCCTGAAGAAAGAAAGAGAATCATTAGGGAAAGAGCCATTGAGTTATCCAAAGAGGTTTACAAGCCAGATCGTACAACATACAGAGCTGCCCCTCCTGACTTCAAGAGTAAGATAAATAGACAGAACAGAAAACCATTTGAGAAACCTAGAGGACATCCATCGATTGCTGAATCAGAAGCACACAGACAAAAGCAGAAAGCTGAGTTGGATTCTTTAGTTGATGCTGAGAACGCACCTAATAACAGAGGTAGAGTAATTATTGTGTCAAATTTACCAGCGGATAAGCTTGATGATGATACACTCAGAAGTTATTTCTCAAGATTTGGGGAGATCGAAACTATCAAGATCAAACCAGCAACAAGACTCGCAGAATTGCAATTCAAAGAACACAAGGCTGCTAAGTTTGCTTGGTCATCACCAACACCGATATTTGACAATAGATTCATCAAAGTGTTTTTCAAAAAGAGCTCTGGAACAGATGATGACGAGACCGAAGAGGGATCTACAGCACCTGCACCTGAACCATTTGATGAAGAAGCTTTCAAATTGAAACAGATTGAGAAACAAAAGGAGTTTGAGGCAAGACAAGAACAAAAGAAAATATTCAATGCAAAGCTAGAGCAATTGATTCAATTAAAAGAGAAAATGTTAAGTGATTTCGAACTCAAATTGAAAGACCTTGAAACTCAACTAATAAACAATCCAGAACTGGAACCAACAATCAAAGTTAAGTTGGAAGAAATTCAAAAACAGATGGTTGAACATGGTGTGACTCCAGAATTGATTGCTCAAGATAAGGCCAAGCTTGAAGGAAAACCTCAACAAACATCTTTCAGAGGCGGTATAAGAGGTCGTGGTGGATTCCGTGGTAGTTACCGAGGTGGTGCAAGAGGCGGCAAATCACTACCCTACCAAAGACCTCAAGGTTTGTCAACAGCACAAAAGAGTAGGAAACTGGATCTAAGAACACGTACGGTTACATTGAAGAACTTTACAGATGTTAACAACGAAACATTGCAGAATCTATTGAAAGAAATCAATGTGGATTCACAAATCGAATCTACAAGTGTCAAAGATAACAATAATTTAAACATTACATTCAAAGAACGTTATCTTGCTGAGAGATTTTACAGAACAGAGTTGAAAGTTGATGGGTATGAAGGGGGTATTGCTAAAGAATGGGATGAATCTGTTAGACCAGTCATCTCTGCTGAATCAACAACTGATGGTACTTCTAGTGATGTTTCAGCTTCCAGTAATCAAGTTGAGCACAGTCAGGGAGTCGACGAAAGTAAAGATGTTGAAGTTGGTTTATAGGCTGAGTGGTCTTAGTTAGCTATGTTAGCGTTATCTATCATTGAGCTTTTAAAATTGTCTTTGTGGTTGAGTCTTTCTTTATGTTGTAGATCCTACTAGTAAACAATTCACTATATTTTTAAGAAAGTGACACAAAACCATATGATTTAAGTGTTACAACGTAATAAAAAGAATGATGTAGGGAGAAGATGCTAGAGCGATTATATCGATATATACACTTCTTATCGTCAAATTGGGTCGTTTCTAGTTGATTTGTGGAAAAGATGAATGCAAATATAGGACCATTGATCACGGCAGCTGGCCTTGGTGTTGCATCAATCATGCTTAGTGTGTTTTCAGTATATCAAATCAGTTCACACCGAAGAAACTTAGATATTGAATCCAAGAGACACTACTATCCATTGGACTTTGAGAAGAGTTCGAAATACATTATTGTTGGTGATGCTAAGAATGGATTCTTGATAAAGAAAGTACGAGATAAACGATCAGTTGATAGGTTCACTATTAGTGCTGCTTACGGAAACAACATTAACTTGAATAACTCACGCCCGGATTCACCTTCCAGTGTGATCGATGATGATACTGAGTTTGTGTTACGCAAGAAGGTTAACAGCGTGCCAAACTGGTGGTCTCAGGATTGGTTACTTATGAAAAGAAATGAAACAAGACCCGTTAACTTTATCAGCTCGATACACCTAAATAAATCGCATATCAAAGTTTGGAAGAAGGACACAGTATATTTTCCTTTAAGGAACAGGTTCAGTAGTTTGGTTGGATCATCACATATAACGCCTTCAGCTGGGACCCTTTCTCAGAGCCTTGGTGGTTATGTTGATCAAGAATTTGAATTAGAAAGTGCACATTATAGTATCAATGATGATCTCGGTTCTCCATTTACTAATATCAACACCGCAAGTGATACCACTGCTCCACATGGCAGTTCACTCCAGCCATATGTGGATCCATCTCTACATTACAATCAGTTTGTTTCCAGAGCAGACTTGGGCGAGACTGAGCAGGTATTTGATGATGTGGAGTTATTCCACTTTGAGAAAAGAAAGCTTTTCAAATTGACCTGTCATTCACATAATCGCAGTCATAACACAAGATTCAGGCTTGCTAGAAATTCTATGGAGTATAAATGGAACACCAATGGGTACTTGGAGAAGAATTCTAAAGATAAGTTATATGTTTCAACAGAAAGAATTGGCTTTTATTTTATTGATGAAACAAAGCACAAAGTGATTCTTTATGTCAACGAAGATCGTATTGAACAATATTCTGCATTACTGACGTTCTTTGTCCATTATCTCACTAATGAGTCTCACTGATTGTCTAGAATATCTTATATATTTGAACTATCTGATTCAACACTTAGTTGACTCACTAACCCTGTCTGTAGTAGATCTATAAGTTGATCCAAAGTATCAATAACATAATCAATTTCTGGTCTAGTTCTGAAACCCTCATTTGCTGGGGTTTTGATCAAAACTGTGAAAGCACCAGCTGAACGACCAGCATTCATATCATCCATGGAATCACCAACCATGATCAGATTCTTTGGATCAATTCCATTCCAATGATCCTTAGCGATATGCCAGATCGCATCTGGTTTCGGTTTTGGTGGTTTGAAGTCTCTTGTGATAATTGGATGGAGCAGAACGTCGTCTGGAATAAAATTTGATATCAGATGATTCACAGGGGTTATAAGATTTCTCGTCAAGACTGCTTTTGGTAAGCCAATTTGGTGTAAAAATACTAATAATTCAGAAAGTCCAGGTTGTGGTTGCATCTCTAACATCGCCTTCTTCTCGACTTGAGCAATAGCATCATGAGCTTGTTGTTGTGATTCTACCGGAAGTAAGTCTATGAATTTGAGGATATCGATATTTCTATCATTCAAACCTATGGCTTTTCTCATGGCAGGAAACATCCAGGATTGAGGGAGACACAGTGTTCCATCCATATCGAAGATGATTCCCTTCACCTGAACGTCATTTGTCGAGGTTGGTTGGAGTATGTGACGGGTCTTTGTCATTTTCAGTATTTGTCGACGGATCATACAATTCGATAAAGAGAGGAAGAAGGAACTAATTACACAGTAAAAGGTGATAATTTCGGAGGCAGGTGATTTAATATTAACCAAAACATCTGAAACACCTAAAACACCTCCAAAACCACCAAAACCAGTAAAATCCTCAACAAAATGCTGGATCATCTTCCAATCGAACTCAAACTCCAGCTGCTTACAACAGCTCACGACCCAATACATCATAAATTGAAATATGTAAACAAAGAGTTCTTCAAACTGCACAACGATCTCATGAAATTAAGAGTTTTGAAGTTAACGTCAGTAGAAAGCATCAACCAGGAGATTATCAAGCAATATGAACAGAGTCTCTCTTTCTGGAATGGACCATTGTCTCAGTTACTCCAACCAGATCTTAACTGGAGCATAGTGTACTCGTTCATTACCAACAAGAGGATTTACTTTGAGCCTGAAGATTGTGTCATACAGAAGTTCCATTTCCCCACCAGTTCACCTCCAAGAAACGGAACGCTTTATCAACCAGACTTTGAGATCGATGATGGAACTTTGAAGTTACATAATGTTCAAGCATTATACTACCAGAAGTCAATCGTGTTACCTAAAGGCTCCTACAACTTTCAAGTTGCTATAATAAACCACAGATCATCAAGGGGCCTTGGAACAACAACATTCCAGGTAGGTGACCACGTTAGAAGCTATCCAACCACATTCATCAATGAACTTATTCCTGAAGGGTCTCTTGCAGTACTAAACCTTTCAAGATTTGAAGTTAAAGAAGAAACAGAACTTTTAGATATAACCATTGAAGAGGTTGGAATGTATCCCAAAATAGATATAGAGATATGTTACTTACAATTCACCACACATGCTGCAGTCAACAATACAGAAGATGATTATATGTTCTACATAGTACCTTCTCCTAAGATCAACCCACTAGAGAAACTCATCTACAAGAATCTCCAAGGAATAGAGGTCAAACCTGAACCAACAATTGACTTAGAATGGTATGAAGCATACTATAAGAATGGTGAAAGATCAGTCAAAATGCTTTATCCAAAAGATCAAAGAACATTCACTGAAAAGGTTACAAGAGGTGAACTTGTTCATTGGAAGGTACCATTTTAATAATTACATGATCCAGAATACTCATAGATTAGAACTTTTAGAAGTCCATCTGCATCATCCATCATCCACGACAACTACTTCACCAATTGTCTGTGGTAAACTAAGGTCTCTATCAAGCCCTGCACCCTTAGCACAAACAGAAACTCTGCCTTTCAAGTATTTGAAGTATTTGAAGTGTACTATAACTTCGTACTTTATAGGCTCATATGCTTACGTTATCCGCTTAGCTAATCACAGAAATGGTACGGGCAGTATACAGAGGTGTGTAAATAGATTACATAATAGCTTAGTCATCCGAATTTTTGTGTTTTTTCGTGAAAATTTTTGCCGCCCAAATTGAAAATTGCAAAATTATAACTAATAAAGAAATAGAAGGGTGACACAATTTTGTTAAACAGCTGATTCAATTGAAGAAACAATCACATCCTCCAACTGTCTATCCGCTTCATAACTCACCCATATTCTATCATCCACTTTTTGGCCTCCTCCTTTTCCTCTTTTTTAGCGTGTGCCCTCAATTTCCCCTTAACATAAACTCATCACATATCTAGAGAATATTAAACCCAACCTCACAATGGCCCAAGATCAAACACAAACTTCCGAATCTTTATTCGATACCAACTTCACCGAGAACTCCATCGACACCAGTGTTTTACCAACCTCTGAAAACCAAACTACTGCTATAATAGGTTACAGAATTTTAGTTTCTGTTAAAGAAGCTGGTATCATCATTGGTAAGAATGGTTCCGTCATTGCCAACATTAGAGAAACCACTGGTGTGAAAGCAGGTGTTTCCCCAGTTATACAAGGTTGTCCTGATAGAGTTTTAACCGTCACTGGTCCATTAGACTCTGTTTCCCAAGCTTTAAATTTGATCGCTTCAGCTTTATTATCATCTCCAATTGATGATGCTTCATTCCTTTACTTCCCATTGAAAAGATTACTTCCATACAGCTCTGATGGTTCCCAAAGTTTAAGACTTCTAATTCCAAATGCTCAAATGGGTACCATCATTGGTAAACAAGGTGCTAGAATTAAAGCCGTGCAGCAAAACTATGATGTTAAAATTGTTGCTTCTAAAGACTTTTTACATAACTCAACTGAGAGATTAGTCGAATTACAAGGTACTCCTGAAGCTATTGAGGAAGCTACCAAAATTCTCTCACGTTGTTTGATAGAAGACTGGCACAGTGCTACTGGTACCACTTACTACACACCATCCCCAAGAATCACTTCTGCTAATCAAAGAGCTTCTCGTTGGTTAAACAATAACTCAGAACTTGTTACAAAGACACTAAATTACCCAAGAGATATGGTTGGATGTTTAATTGGTAAAGCTGGAAGTAGAATTCAAGAAATTCGTAAAGTTTCTGGTGCTCAAATTACTATTGCAAGTGAAGATGACGCTAATGGAGAAAGAGCTTTCATTCTCAGTGGTCCAGCTAAGTCAGTTGAGAAGGCTATCTCCTTCCTTACTCAAAACCTGGAGAAAGAACAAGAACGTCGTGAACGTTTGGCCAACACCCTTGATGAATGAACTCTTGCATGATGATTGTTGTTGATTTTTTTTTATATAATTTTTTGCTTGACCCTTTTTAATCTTTATTACCTTCTACCCCATACAATGTTCCCTAATCGATTGTTTTACATTCTTGACTATCCAACTCCCACTATATTATGAACACTTATTATCTCTATGTTTTGCTTAGCTTTTTCTTGTTTTACAATAATTATGCTGTTTTCCCCTGTGTGATTGCTGTTTATTTGTCCATGATTCTTACTTGTTTAATTAGCCAACCCTTTTATGCTTGTGGTTTCTTTCCGTTTTCGGGTCTCTTGCCATATATCAGTTAGCTGCTCTGTGTATTATAAATTTATGTTTGTTGCAATTGATACTTGATACTTGAAAATGAATATCTCATTAACTTTACGTCGTGTAAGTTTTCACACTGGTGATTTGTACTCTATCTCAACACTTATAACGCATAACAGTTGTAGTTGTAGTCTACTCATTGATCTAATCTATGTGCAACAACTTCTTAATTACTGGCATTTCTGGAAGAATGAAGCATTTAGCCAGATTTTCTTATGTAATAATTTGTGGTTTGTTTACATTTTGCCAAATGCAAATTTATAAGAAAATGCAATTTTTTAGATCAGAAGATTTGCAGCACTTCACTCTATTAGAACCAGCTTTATTTGTTTTTGGGTGGTCAATTCATTCCTTTTATAACATTCACTTGAAGTACATCCACTCGGTCTTCAATAGATTTTTCTTTTCACAGCTTTAGCATTTTTAGGGGTCAAATTACACAAATATGTCTGGATTTCCTGGTGCATTCCCTACAACACCACCTTCAGAAAGAAGAACCTTCAAGGATGAAACACCCACAGTGAGTGAGTTCCACTTCACACCAGTGTCAAAGTCTTTATATCCCGACTTATCACAATTGGGAGAAAATCCACATCTACAACTAGATCAAGAATGTGAGAAGTTAGGGTTCAGTAAGAAACTGAGCTCCAATGTGTTGAGAGAACTAGATGAAAGAGCATCTAGAAAAGCTGCTGCAGGACAGTCCCAAAGATCACAAAGATCAATTCTAAGCCCAAGAAGTACTAGGTATAACTCTTCACATAGAGCAAAGTTCTCCAAGATGGAGTCAATCTCTTCACATTATGCTGCTATTAGAAATGGTGGTAACCATGTTGAAAGTCAAACTTATGGTAGAAAGGAAACTGAAGTTGATAAAGAAAATATACCATCATATGACCCTAATTCTAAGAGAGTAAACAGCTCAATATTCCAGAGTGCGACTAAGAGAAGAAGAACAGAACTAGGAACAAAAGAAATACACACAAAACTATCCCCATCCAAGTCATCAAGAAGTCTACAAAGCATCCTGAATGGGGATGATAAACTGCAAGGTAGCTCAAGAATACCTAGATCCAGCTCCAAACAAACCCTGCAGCCTTCATTTCAACCAGCAAGAACGAATTCTGACAGATTCAATAATTCAACAAGAACGATACCATCCACCTCAACCACCAAACCTACAAGAACAATACCATCTACAACAACTACAAGTAATATATCCGGGCTGACAAAGGCTAAACAGCTTCCTAGATCCACCACCCTGCACAACCTTACTAAACCAACGACCTCTAGCCTCATGAAGTCTGATTCACATAGATCACTAAGGACAGCCAGTGGTGGTATTAACACTGAGCCATCTAATCACAATCTATCGAAATCAAGATCTGTGCATAACTTGAAATCATCTACTCTTCCGAAACCTACTTGGAGATAGATGCTTTATACTTTAATTAATGAATATCTTTTAATTCTTTCAATCGAGGACTTCAGTGCATGAACAAAATATAGTATGTGCAAACAGTCCTTTCAGTAGATCACCAATATATCTATCCAGCTGAAAAGACTTTCTTGACTTCTGTATCGGTGAATCTCTAGTATTTCATAGTTAAGCTCAAAAACATAATTGTTTATAGATCATCGCTTTGCTGACTAATTTTGTAGTGTAATAGACAGAAAAAAAAATATATTAGTACAGTTAGACTTACTAGTTGGAAGCCATATACATATAAAAGACAAGAAATTCAACTTCGATATGGACTTCATTGGTGACATCGTAGAGCATGATATTGAGGCTCCAGAGCCACCTGTTAATCCAGTTCAGAATCCACAAACTTTCGGGTTTCCACAACCAAAACCTAAGACTTTAAGTTCATGGAAAGAGAGAAGACAAAAGAAGAAAGAAGCATCTGCTCCAAAAAAACAGGGGTATGAAGTCGATCCAAAGACTGGACTAAAGAGACTTCCTAAAGAGAATCAGAAACTGAACTATGATAACCTTTCAGAAGCTGAACGTATACACTTGGAAAACATTGAAATACTATCAAAAATGTCTGAAGAACAAAGACTTAAAGAGAAAGAAGAACTTTTGGATACAATGGATCCAGCAATTTTGGAAAGACTTTTGAGAAGAAGTGAAAGAACATTGGCTAAAGAAAGAGCAGAAGCCGAGAAGATTGAAGGATTTGGAGATGAATGGATTGGAGGTGGTAAGAATGGTGAAAGTTGGAAACAACCAACCCTAAATCCAGAGAGTGTTGACAAAGCATTGAACATAAGGAAACCAAGTGCATTAGAAGATGATTTAAAACAGGAGAAAGAGAAAGAGAAAGAGAAGCCAAAAAAGGAACTCAAACATGTTCAATTTGATGAAAACACATATGTCGAAATAGATGATGATAAATGGGAAGATGTTGAAGATTTAGATGATATTGCACCAGCATCATACCAGATAGCCAAAGAAGCAGAAAACACACCATTAAGTGATATGATTGCTCGTGTTCATTTTCCTGCTCCTCATGCTCCAGAAGAAGCACCTGAGCTTGATATCAATGATCCAGATTTTGATGAGAAATTACATGAGAAATATTTCCCTGATCTACCAAAGGAAACTGATAAATTAAAATGGATGGAACCAGCACCAAGCTTTGACCTTTCAAACTTGGTGTTTGATGATGTTTCAAAACTAAGATTCGATTTCAAAGGTGATTTAATCATACCATCTGCCAATAACGCTATTGATACATCATCCGGTCTATATCATCATGCAGAAAGTCCTAGTCTTGCGGGATATACACTAAAAGAACTAGCACACTTGGCGAGATCTTCATTCCCTAGTCAACGTTGTGTTGCTATCAGAACCTTGGGAAGAATATTACATAAACTAGGAAAAGGTGCTTATGCTATAGATCCAGAGTTTGTGGATGAGCAAGATGGCACAGTACTAGAAGAAGAAGAAGTGAATGCTGAAGAGCTAAAGAACGCAGATCTCAAGTTCCAAGAACTGATGTGGGATCTGATCGATCAATTGAAGGTCATCATCACATTAGAGGAAAGCGCAGACGAAAACTTCACTGCTAATATTAGTGTTAGAAACTACGCAATTGAAGCATTGTGGTTGTGGCAACAAGCTGGTGGGAAGAAGAAAAAGGCGGAAGATACCGAATCTGAGCCAAAGGACAACTAGTCTCATGAGCCAATTGCCACTTCTGTGTATATAAACAGTACATTTAATGCTCTTTTAAACTCGCTTTTGTATTGTTTTTTGTAATTTTTTGTTTGTATCAAACTAATTCGCGAATTAATTTTATTTTAGTGGCGATATTTCGAAATATCAAAATCGTTAATGAAAACAAGTCTAAACAAACAAATTGTACTGAAAAGCGTTGAATTCTTCACAGTTAAAAATGGACACAATTGCCTCTCAATTCACACAGAAAAGCACATATCTCTCATCCGTCGGCTATGACGATGCTGAGACACAAGAACACAACTTCCTAAACGGTGTCAAGTTGAACTTGGCCCCTTCAATTTCTATGCCACCAATCTCACAACCAACAGATTTCCTAAGAGCACATACTGATGATTCTCAAAACCCAGACTGTAAGATCAAAATTGCACACGGTACCACCACTCTAGCGTTCAGATTCCAAGGTGGTATTGTTGTTGCTGTTGATTCCAGAGCCACTGCTGGTGATTGGATCGCATCTCAAACCGTCAAGAAAGTTATTGAAATTAATCCATTCTTATTAGGTACAATGGCCGGTGGTGCTGCTGACTGTCAATTCTGGGAAACATGGCTAGGTACACAATGTAGACTTCATGAATTGAGAGAAAAGGAAAGAATATCGGTTGCTGCTGCTTCTAAAATCTTATCAAATTTAGTTTACAATTATAAAGGTATGGGTTTATCAATGGGTACAATGGTTTGTGGTTATACCAAAAAAGAAGGTCCAACTATCTATTATGTTGATAGTGATGGTACAAGATTGAAAGGTGATGTCTTCTGTGTTGGTTCTGGTCAAACTTTTGCATACGGTGTGCTAGATACTAATTTAAGATGGGATCTAACCGTTGAAGAAGCTTTATACCTAGGTAAACGTTCTATTCTTGCTGCTGCTCATAGAGATGCATACTCTGGTGGTTCTATAAATCTATATCATATAACTGAACAAGGTTGGGTATACCATGGAAACCATGATGTTGGTCCAACATTTTATGAGATTAAAGAAAAAGAAGGTTCTTTCAACAATGTTGTTGGTTAAAGAATTGGTGTATATTATTAAAATTATCTTCTACAGTTTAGAAAACTCATATAATGATCAAGCACGTAGATTAAATTAATTAAAGTTAAATTAAATTATAAATTATAAGTCATCTCTAAATGCGTTGAAGTTTACTTGATTCATTAACATTGGTGTCATCAATTTCATCAAAAGCTCTCTTACCACCAGTAACATTATCAGTTGTAGTGGTAGTAGTATCAACATCACCAAAATCACCAGCTAAAAGTCTATTCAGTTCATCATCATTCATAACTTCGCCTTCGACACCTGGAGTACCTTCCTTAGATAATGACTCCAGAACTCTACTGAACTCAGGATCATTCAAATCATCTTCCAGTAATTGTAATGATGATTCGTCAATTGTTCCAATGTCTTTCTTATCTGACACATTTGAAGTTCCTATAGTTCCAGTTGTACCACTAGCATGTGAGGTCTCAGTAGGTTGTGATTGTTCTAATGCAGGTACTGAAACTTCTTGCTTTTCCTCAGCAGCTTGATTTTCTGTTGGTGGGATGGAAGCAGAAACAGACCCTGTATTAGAATTAGAAGCCTCTGATAGAGTTACTTTATTTTCGTCAGCATTGTCTATGACTGGAATTCCAGTATCTTGTTTTAAGGAAGTTTCAGGGGCAGAGCTGGTTGTAGATTGTTCTGGCTGAGCAGAAGTAGTCTGTTGTTTTGAACCAGCTTCGTTGATATTTGGAAGATCTGTAGATGGAGTGATTGGAGTAGTCTCTCTTGCAAGAGAAGGAATATCATTAGATATAGAGGCAGGAGCTGGTTGTGGTATAGCAGGGGAAGCACTCTTTGACCGGCGACTAGCATTGGAATCGAATGTCTCTTGTAGTGGAGTTGAAGTGTGAGCTGGTTGAGTAAATGATTCATTAGGATTAGTGAGCTGGCTGTCTGGGATAACAACTGGTATCACAGATGTGTTTGAAATATCAGCATTTTCTCCAATACTCTCAGCTGCAGTTGTTGTGGTGGTCTTTGGGTTCGTGTTCAGACTTGGGTTCTGATCTGAGTTCAAGTTTGAATTTGATCGCTGAATAACTGGGGCCTCATGCAAAACAGGAGCTGGAGCTTGGTCATTACTAGAAGCAGGTGTGACATTGGCCGTACCGGTAGAAGCAGTAGAATTTCCAAGAACTGAAGCACCAGTTGCTTGATTTTCCACTTGGGTTGTTGGCGGTGGTGGTTGGGATATTTGTTGCGTTTGAGGTTGTGCTTGAGGTTGTGCTTGAGGTTGTGCTTGAGGTTGTGCTTGAGGTTGTGCTTGAGGTTGTGCTTGAGGTTGTGCTTGAGGTTGTGCTTGAGGTTGTGCTTGAGGTTGTGCTTGAGCTTGAGCTTGAGGCTGGGCTTGTACTTGAGGCTGGGCTTGTGGCTGAGTTTGTGCGTACGCTTGTGATTGTTGTAGTTGTAGTTGTAGTTGTGGTTGCGATTGTGATTGTTGTAGTTGGGGCTGTGTTTGAGGTTGAACTTGAGGTTGAGGTTGAGGTTGAACTTGAGGTTGAGTTTGAGTTTGCGATTGTTGTAGTGGTATTGGTTGAAGTGCGGCAGCAGTTTGTGGTAGTGTTTGAGGTGTGTTTGCTACTGGAGCCGCACGGGCAGCAGGAGCAGGTGATTGAGAAACACTCTTTTGAGTTGGTTTCGTTTGTTGTGACTGAGATGCATCTGCTGGAACAAATTTTGGAACTTGTGAGACCGGATTCTGAGGTTTAAAATCTGGTACTGGAGTTGAAGTTCTTGAGCTCGAATTGGAATTTGAACCAGTAGGATTCAATGATAATGGGTTCTTAACACGGCCATTGGTCACCTTGTATGAAGCCGCATTCAAAGCCACTGTCAAAATTCTTGTTAATTGATTAGGATTGGTTTCGATCAAGGTAGCAAGAGGATCTGTTGTTATACCTTTGGTTTTTGCTGCTTGTGTAACTTGAGCAATCGTCATTGCGATAGCCTGAGTTAAAATTGCAGATATAGTAGGCTTATCAACTAATGTTCTCAAATCCTTAGAAAGTAAGACCAATTGCTGTTGAAGATGAGCCAAGGCTTTCTTAGTATTAGCACCAAGTTGTCCAGAGGCAGAAGATCCTGCTGCTGCAGAAGTTGTAGGAGATGGTGATGATTTCGTAGTTGGAACAGTAGATGAAGAAATTCCACGGTTAGCGGCCAATTGTGCTTGTATACTAGGAGTTTTATTAGCTTGTTGTAATTGAGGAGAAGAAATATTAGGCGATTGTGAACTTTGAGCGGATGGTGTTGGTTGAGTAGCATGTACCGGTTGTATAGGTAATATTGGTTTTGGTGGTTGAACAGGCTGAACAGGTTGAGCAGGCTTTGAACTTTTGAACACCGGAATTTGACTTGGGTCTGGTCTTGGAGCTGGAGGCTGCTGTGGAAGAGGTTGGATTGGAAAATTAGCCAATAATTTAGCTTGCACGTCAATTAAAGCCTGGTTAGTGACAGGAGCACCCGGTGCTAGCCCAGCCAATGCACGAAGTTGCATGTTACTCTGAAGCTGTTGTAATAAATGTGCTTGAAACTGTTGTGGAGTCTGTACTTGTGGTGTGAATCCATTTGGTTGTAATGGGACATTTAACTTCGGAGTATTCAGACCACTAGCACCAGGCTGGGGAGTTGAGCTTCCAGAAGGAATTTGTCCGAGATTGTTCGATAAGAGTTGTCCTTGAGCACCTGTGGAGGAAAGATTTGTCAACGGCAGTTGTTGTAAATTAAAACTAGTATCAACTAATTGCTGTGGAACTTGACCAGAAGATCCTTGCGTTTGAAACTGAGGAGTTGTAAGATGCTGACCAATATTGGATTCTTGAAGCTTCTGTTGCTCTAGTCTCTGTGTTTGCAACTGCTGTTGTTGTTCAAGTTTCAAAGCAGCAGCTTTTGCTTTGGCAGCAGCGGCAGCAGCTTGTTTCTTCTTGGCCCTCTCTTTTTCAGCACAATATTCCTCGTCCAGCCCCCATAGCCAACCTTTACCTTCTTTGGAAACTTTTCTGAAGGCTTTATTCAATGACAAGTTATGACGAACTGAACTTTGCCAACCATCAGGACAATATTGGTAATATGGAAATATCTCCCTGATAGATTTATAGATTTCAGCTAATGACATACCCTTTGATGTGCCGTGTGTTCTTAAACATGTAGCAATTAAATTTGAATATGAACATGCTGGTTTAGTTCTATATTCTTCAGGGATCTCATCAATTGTATAAACCTTCTTTGGTGGTTTAGGAGGTTTCGGTAGTTTCTTCTCTTTTGATTTCTTTGCTGCGGCCTCTGCAGCAGCTGCTTCGATAGAATTAGCATTGTTTGAGCTTGAGACCGCTGTAGATGATGTAGCTTTATTTCCATCTGGTGGAACCAAAGCTGTTCCAGTCGCCGTTATAGAATCACCTGTAGAACCCACAGTCTTGACAGGTTCGAAATCTTTGCTTGTAAGTTGTGGAGTTCCTTCACTAGATTCATCAGCTAAACCGTCAGCACTATGATTTGTATAAAGTGTGCTTCTCAGAGAAATAGCGTCTGAAGGATTGATGGCCTTTGAGGAGCTATCTGATTTCTCTTGATGGTTCATACCAGGTAAAACAAATCTGAAAACTATCTGCCCAATCTGAATTTTGGACTTATTTGTTAATGGAACTGTAGCACCGCGTTCAATAAAGACATCATCAACGAAAGCACCATTTTTACCTTGTATCGACAGTTCAAATCTTTCTGTTCCGAAATTATAAAATATCTTTGCATGTTTTCTCGATATTGCTTTTGATGCACCTAAGTGAACGTCCACTGAATGTGAATTATCATGTTCTGATTTTCTCCCAAGCACCACTTGTAATGTTTGAACGTAAAAGATGAAATTCTCAAACTCCAATCTGGCGTAGGCAGAAACTTTGGATGAGTCCAGTCCAGAATCGTTATTCTTATAAACTGCTTCAGCAACATCAGAGGTGGATGTTGTGATTTGAGGTTTATCATTCCTCGTCTCAACGTTTGTATTATCAGTAGATTTCCGCTCGGCAGGTTGAATAACAGTATTGTCATAAAAAGAATTGTCGCCAGAATTGGCTTCAGTTTTAACATTCCCCTCGCTGGTTTCCTTTGATGCATCTGTCTTTGAAGGCTCCAATTGATTCATGTTCAGCTTAGTCGCATCGGAGAAGAGAACATTGTCAATGATGGGGCTTTCCGACTTGACATTGGGTGATGTAGAATGATTTGCTGGTTGGTTGGTGAGTTGCAGAGTGTTTGTTTCAACCTCTGGAGTCGACTTGAGTGACATATATGTGTCAGACTGACCAGCTGAAGCCAAACTCATCTTTAAGTTTGGATTCTATACTCGTGTTTCTTTTCTTCTTGTTGTGATACCAAGGATAAGTCCAAAGAGCCTAGTGACGGTATGGGAAGAAAACAAAGAAAACCCAAGATCCGTAATGACTTCTTGATGTGCCTAAAATAGCAATGAAATATTAAGATTAAAGAGCTCTATCCATGAAGAGTTAGATAATGATTGTGACAAGATTTGAAGCAAATCAAAACATACGTACTTCCACAAATAAATATACTTTAAACTTGTGATGTGCTCCGCTTTCGTACTAATATTTTGAGGAGTACGGGCTCTATAAATATTGGTTGTCTCCTGAGAGTCCTTTAAAAGTTTCTTTACCAGGTTTCTATCCCAGAGGAATGCGTGTTTGTATTGTGTATACCCGTTTTGTATTGTGTACTTAACTATTACTTCAAATTTTCTTTAAATTTCGCGGGGCTCATAACAATCAATATATGCTGTCCCTAACGAAAATTAGTGTTTATCATATACGCATTCAGGGCGATGAGGTTACAATGGTAGTCAATTGAGAAGTTACACGGACTAGGAAATGATATCAGAGAGAGAATATAATTGATCGAACCTATTCACACTCAGTAGTAAAGGGTGCATTTTTTAATAAGGAGATTGAATCAATGATCTTGATAAGAAAATTAGGGCTCTTTAGTTCTTTTATAGCTTTATGCCAAATCTCATTCTGTTTCGTGATACGTCTCGACTAAACAGATCTAGTGGGTGTTCCGTCTAGACTATATCAGCAGATAGTTCCCATCCATTGTCTGTTATATGTTCATTCAGAATTCTGGATTGTGCCATAATTGAGCACAGGTAAGTCCATGGATTCAACTGATCAAATGTGAATAATCCTAAAGATAAGCTGTATCTGACTATAAAAGAGGAATTAAGTGTTACATATAGGATGGCTGACGATGTGGATTGACGATCTATAGTTCAGCGATCACTCGTATCCATTCTTTGTTTTTCAAATGATTGTTAGTTTTTATTCAATTGAGCTGCTTCAGAACTGTTTCATGAAACCAAGTCTCCCCAGCTCAAGCATATTTTCGGCATTTAAAGCAAAAACACAGGGTGTGTTTGAATATAGCCGACTAGATCAGTGACATATACATCTTTTGATCAGTAATGAGCTATGAGATTGTACTTGACTTTCAAGATCAGACCTGGTAATTAGCTGCCTGGTAAGATCATAGGCCATAGTTGGTTGTACAATCAAAGCAACTTTAGATACAATTGGCTTCTGTTGATAGGTTAAATTATTTGTAGCCAGCTGTACGAGACTCAAAAGGAAAAAGGACTTAAAAATCTTTTTAGTCCGTTTTTCAGGTTGCATAAATCTTCCTCCTTCTTCCGAATTAAGCCTAACCACAGAAATTAAAATCTGCTTCCACAGATGGGATAATCAAAAAAGAAAAGGGAATTGGCACAACCAGGGGTCCTTAAGGTTCAAAGGAGTCAGGTCTGGTCTTGTATAACCCCCATTTCTTGATGAAAAGTGTCGAACTCCTAAAGGTTGGAGGAGCTTTTCCTACCTGCAGTGCGTGAATTTTGTGAAGACCTACTTCTTCATCAAAATGGGTGGGATGGGACTACATAGACGTTAGCCTAGACTATCAATCGAAATATGCAAGTGCGTACATACATATAAACAAACATCTACACGACTTACTAGTTGTACGATTTCAAGATAGTTAAGCCACAAAGTAGCAGTTTGGTAAGGCTATAACGACCTATAGTTGCTATTTCCAATTAAACTCGTTGTAATATATTTCCTTCTGAATAGGGTTGTTTGTGTAACAACATACAAAATCTTTTGTGCGCGCGTCGAAAATCTTGAGGTTTAAAGGAATTTTTTTTAGTAGTTTGGGACTGTTTCCTCTTGTCAAAAATGAAAAACTGCGTCTAGTTCAATAAAGAACACTTTGGAGGTTAGAGCTAAAATTGGAATGAATTCTTGGTTCTAAATGGGTTGTAGATCAAACATAGAACAGGTTCAGTATGTCACGAGTAGTTAACCCATTAGTGATCACTGATCTTCGTAACAATTGCAGCTGGAACGTATCTAATATTCCTCACCCCAAGATAAATTAGCGAGTCCCTGATCAGACCTGATCAGACCCGATCAGGATCTTTTTCGTGTTCAAACCGCATAATTGGCCAGGGTAACCCCCATTTTTCTTTTTTTCGGACGTTGATTCGCCCAAATTGTCAAAAAATTTTCATCCCCTTGATCAAAATATAAATAACTGGCAAATTCACATTTTTCACCACAATTTCAAAATTCCTTCCCTTTTTCTTCTTTTCTTTCTGTAACCAGATAAATCCTTAACAATGGCTGATCAAAAACAACAAAAATCCTTCATCACTGATTTCTTGATGGGTGGTGTCTCCGCTGCCGTCTCTAAAACTGCTGCTGCTCCAATTGAAAGAGTCAAATTATTGATTCAAAACCAAGATGAAATGATCAAACAAGGTCGTTTGGCTAAACGTTACGACGGTATCTTAGACTGTTTCAAACGTACTGCCGCTGATGAAGGTGCTATCTCTTTCTGGAGAGGTAACACTGCTAACGTTATCCGTTACTTCCCAACCCAAGCCTTGAACTTTGCTTTCAAAGATAAAATCAAAGCTTTATTCGGTTTCAAGAAAGAAAACGGTTACTGGACTTGGTTCGCTGGTAACTTGGCTTCCGGTGGTCTTGCTGGTGGTACCTCTTTATTCTTCGTCTACTCTTTAGATTACGCCAGAACCAGATTGGCTAACGATGCTAAATCTTCTAAAGGTAACGGTGCTAGAGAATTCAACGGTTTATTCGATGTCTACAAGAAAACCTTAGCTACTGATGGTATTGCTGGTTTATACCGTGGTTTCTTGCCATCTGTTGTTGGTATTGTTGTCTACAGAGGTTTATACTTCGGTTTGTACGATTCCTTGAAACCAGTTCTATTAACTGGTTCTTTGGAAGGTTCTTTCTTAGCTTCTTTCGCTTTAGGTTGGGCTGTTACCACTGGTGCTTCTACCGCTTCTTACCCATTAGATACCGTTAGAAGAAGAATGATGATGACTTCTGGTCAAGCTGTTAAATACAAAGGTGCTTTCGATGCTTTCAGCAAAATCGTTGCCGCCGAAGGTGTCAAATCCTTATTCAAGGGTTGTGGTGCTAACATCTTAAGAGGTGTTGCCGGTGCCGGTGTTATCTCCTTATACGATCAATTGCAAGTTATCTTATTAGGTAAAAAATTCTAAGTTAGTTAAAAGACTAATTTAGGTTTTTTGATCGAATCAAGCTATAGATAATTTAGAAAATAGTTAATATTCATGTAATATTGTACAAAGTTGAATGAAAAGAGATGAGTATATATAATATTCAAATCAATTTATGATTTTAAAGTTCCTTGTAGTGTTTTAACTAAGTATTGATATCAATTTTAATCATATCTTGTTCATGTTGTTGATGTTGTCCATATTTCAAAAATTTGTTTTTTCTCGTCTAGAAAAATTACGCGTTCTGATTGGATGTTGATTTAATGAGCTTTTCAGAAGACATGTTCTATTTGTTTACCAAAGAGAAACTGAAACATGCAGCAACGAATCGCTAATCACTGCAGTTTAATGGTATCAATAGCGTGTAATATGTATTGAACCTCTATGTAATGAGTTTTGATCTACCTGTTACTGGGGTGGAAGTTGGGCGGCCACTGGCCAGTAACTCATGAAGCTGCACTTCAGTACTAGTTAGGAAATTTTTAGCTGTCCATAAGCTCTAGAGGTTCATCAACATCGATATATCTGTATTTACGTGTATCTGGTGCATGTTATGGCAAATTACAGGGTCTGCTGGATGGAACAGTCCTTTTAGCAGTAACATCTTTGATCTTTCGACGAGTTAGAGAATCAGAGAAGAAGCATGAAATACAACGGTACCACTCTATAAGTAGGTATATATTGCTTTATTGATCCTAGTGATTACCTCAATAATATTACTGTACAGTACATGAGAAGTTTTAGGTAAAGTCTTGGTGTCGTAAATCATAACAGTACTATCTATGTCTAGTACTTCATGAGTTGGTTCCAATAATGGGCCGCGACGTAGCGTAGACCTAGCTCATCGATCAAGATTAATAATATTGCAGCGGTGAGATAATCATCAAACCATGGTTAAATAATTTTTACTGAACAACAGCGCTAAAACAGCTGCTTAATGTATGTCCAGCAAAGGTAATCATCAGAACTTGATCTATAGATCTATAGAAGTATTCCTTCATACATAGAGAATTCGCTGTACTGTACCTCGGTTGCATTGTGCTGAAATAGTTGATTTCTTGAATGTCGGCGCGTTTGGTTGTTTGGCCGACAGTACAGCACACCCTTGTATCAAAAGAGAGAGAGAAGAAGAAGAATAAGAAGAAGGTACCTCCTAAGAGAGCACTGTCACCGGAGGTATGAGAAAACAATACTGGATATAAGTTCCTGATTAGTGTCACAACTAGGTTTAAGGAAACTAGAAGACGGCCAAGGCCCCAAACTTTATTGCTCACTTCCTCATTAGTCAAACTTAATAGCGACTATCTTCGTGGTTCGTTTATTGTAGGCTTTCATTTTACCCATTGTACAGTGGCTACAGCGGGCAAGAAAAAAAAAAGCGTGGAAAGTTTCGCTGTGCCCGGAGGTTGCGGCTTTTACACCAAACGCTGTTTGATTTGCAGCGCTTCGGAGGTCGGCATCAGTCGGGGGTAAGAGAATTGTTGCCGGTTTGGGAGGTTGTCTCCGAGGACCGAGAAGTTTGTAAAGGTTTGTCATACTGAGAGCTGAATAAACAAGGCCATGACATTCACACCAGTGGAACCATAGATTATTATAAATCAACAATGCCTACTACTTTTTCTCTCTTGTAATGTTCTCAGTCTAGGAATGAACTTATTTAATTCTTGAACCCCCTTTTTTCCCCCTTGAATCAACCTTGAAGTGTGTTATAAGCTCAAGCATAAGCATACTCGCAGTCTTATTTCTATATAATTACAAATTACACCAATTCTGACCGAGGTAGAACTCTGAAGACCTCGCGTGGCGTATAATAATTCATCTCATCTACCAGTGGAAAAACACTACATCGATAACGAAAACACTTTGACTCACACGTCTATAAGTTGTTGTCATTTGGCCCATATTATACTTTATTAAACCCAGCACGCTTTTCAATCCCCGTTACAGTTTAAGTTTACTATCGTTATTCCCACTAACTCCCGACCGGTCGACTCACCTTACATTTCTATATATATTTGATAATGAGCACCAGATCAAGACAGCTCTCATCTCAAGCAAGGGCTGCAGAACAAACAATGTCAACACAAAACGCAAATTCTGTTCCAGTGAGAAGAAGAATATTGAAGGCTTGCAACTACTGTCGTCAAAGAAAGATCAAGTGTAATGGAAACACGCCATGTCTCAACTGCAAGAACCACGGTATTCAATGTGAATACTCAAAGACCATGAGAAAGAAGAAGGTCAAACAGCAGCCTGCAAAGAAGTTAACATTAGAAAGCTTAGAGAAGAGACTCCAGCAAATGGATCAAAAGTATGATATACTTAACGAAAACCTCAGCCAGATACTGAGAATCTTGAAAGAAAAGAATATCAACGTCAATAGTGAGAAACCGAGTTTAGGTGCTTCCTCAGTCACAAAGAAGAGAGGTAGAAAACCTAAAGTTGAACCAAGAGAAGATTTGACAGTGAAGAAGGAACCTGAAAACGAGGTACAGCAACAAGTCGATGAATTTAGTGAAGAAGACAACAATGAAGAATCGTCATCTTCAGATGAATATGAGGAAGACGCTGAATCTGAAGAGGGTAGCCTCAATAATGAATATGATGAACAAGATGAAGGTATTGACAGTTATGAAGATATGTATGACGAAGCCAGTCAACTTGATGTTGCACCAACGCTTCAAAACAACGCGGTTTCTCCTGTTGGTTCAAGTGTCTCTTCAATGGCTTCAAATGAATGGAAAGCTGTCATGACACCAACTGATGATTTTAGTTTTGCTTCCCCATTAACTGACGACCAATCCAACTTGATCAATAAAACTATGTTTGATAATACCAACAACACATACTCTCTTCAATCACAACAATCATCTTCACCTTTAGTGCAGCCTATACAACCGGTTCAAAAACAGCAGTTACAATATATCCCAAATGGTGTTGATATCAGAAGTCAGTTGAATAGAGGATTTGATGGGAATCCTCTAAATAGTCTATCTATGGACATCAGCAACATGGAAAGTCGGTTCAACCTGCTCTATGGTGAGCTTCCAACGATTTCTGCTCAGCTGGAGAATGACTCGATATATAACTGAGTGGTAAACCTGGTCCTTGTTTAATCATTGTTCTTTTATTTCGTTGATGTGTTCTTTCTTTTTGCTTTTATTATTGTTCTATGCAGTTTTATGATTAATGACGTACTTGCTTATTCTTAATATACTATACAAGATATTCTATCCCTTTGTGCAATCAAACTCATTATATGTTTGTTTCCTGATTGATGGCCATATTGTGTCCGTGTATACGTTTATTTCTACAATATCCCTAATTTAATATTCCTTTCTATTGTTTTCATGATGTTTGTTTTGTATTACGCTTATTTGTACCGATTAGTTTTGATTATTAAGCCATATTTGACATAATGGGCAATTACAAATAGCTATATAAACGGTACAAAAACCTCCCGAAATCCAGGAGTCTACGTATTTCCCTTGCTCAATTGCTCAATTGCTCAATCAGTCAGTCAATTAATCAATCAATTAACTAAACAAAATGGTCAAAGTCGACGAAGGTGATCCACAAGGACAACACGAAGCCCCATACTTGAAACTATACAGTGTCGGTACATCAAATGGTCAAAAAATCACTATTCTCTTAGAACTTTTGAAGAAGGAATACATCTACAGAAAGATTGACTTCTCTACAAATGAACAAAAAGAGGACTGGTTCATTAAATTGAATCCAAATGGAAGAATTCCAGTTTTGAGTGATGTTGATGCTGAAGGCAAACGTGTCACATTACACGAAACTGGGGTAATTCTACAATGGTTAGCTGATAAGTACGATACTGAAAGAAAGTATTCTTATAACCATGACGATCCTTTATGGTGGGAACAGTTACAATGGTTGACTTTCCAAATTGCCTCCCATTCGTGAGTATTATTTACAAGCCTTTCGTACAACAAGGTATACTAACATCGTAACAGACCATTACAAGGACAAGCTCATCATTTCGTTAGTTTTGCTAAAGTTGAAAATGAGTACGGTATCAAGAGATACACTGATGAAGCCAAAAGAATCTATGGTGTCTATGAACTCAGATTGAAAGAAAACAATGGATGGTTAGTTGGTGATCACTTGAACATTGCTGATATTTCTGCATACCCATGGGTTTCAAGATCAAAATTGTTCAAAGTTGAACTTGATGAATGGCCAAACTTGAAGGCTTGGGTTGAAAAGATCAAAGCCATCCCTGGTGTTGCGGAAGGACAAGCCATCCAGTAAATGACATCAAATCGTTGTTTATAGTATATTGTTTTCTAGTCTGGCTACAAGGAACAAAATAAAATGACAAGTTAAGTTCTTTTCAAAAGAATATTAAACTCGTATCATTTATAATAAACATCGTAAATAATAATTAAGGCGTCTATTTGGAAGTGTCAACAACGTAACGACCCAAGATTTTACCTTTAGACATCAAGTCGAAAACGTTAGCTAATTCAGACAAACCAACAACTTTGATTGGAGATTTGACTAAACCTCTGACGAAGAAATCAATAGCTTCTCTGGTATCAGCTCTGTTACCAACGTAAGAACCTTTAATTTGGATAGATTTGACAACGTGAGAGAAGACTTCAGATTTACAGACAGCACCGGCTGGTAAACCGACTAAGACAACGGTACCAGTTGGTCTGACGTATTGAGTGGATTGAGAGATAGCAGCTTCAGCAACGGAAACGTTAATAACACCGTGTGGACCACCGTTAGTGGCGTTTTGGATAGCTTCAGTGACGTTCTTTTCTTTAGTGAAATCAATGAAAACTTCACCACCTAAAGAGTGGAATAATTTCTTTTTGTCATCACCACCATCAATACCTAAGACTCTTAGACCCATGGCTTTAGCGTATTGGACAGCTAGAGAACCTAAACCACCAGCAGCACCAGAGATGGCAACCCATTGACCTGGTTTCAAATCAGCGGTTTTCAAAGCTTTGTAGACAGTAACACCAGCACATAAGATTGGAGCAATTTCAGCTAAGTCAGTACCTTTTGGAATCTTAGCAGCTTGGACAGCATCAGCAGTAGCGTATTGTTGGAAAGAACCATCATGGGTGTAACCAGATAAATCAGCGTGAGCACAGTTAGATTCGAAACCTTTTTCACATAATTCACAGGATAAACATGAACCGTTTAACCATTTAATACCAGCGATATCACCAATTTCGAAGTTTTTAACTTCAGAACCTTTAGCAACAACAACACCGGCACCTTCGTGACCACCGACTAATGGTAATTTAACTGGCAATGGCCAGTCACCGTGCCATGCGTGTAAATCGGTGTGACAAACACCAGAGTATTTAACATTGACCAAAATTTCATTTGGTTTTGGTTGTGGGACTGGGATATCTTTGTATTCTAGAGCACCAGAGTGTTCGTAGAAGATAACACCTTTTTGGGTTTCTGGGATGGCGTAAGTAGAGTTGAATCTAACAGATTTAGCGATTCTAGCTTGTCTAGTGATTGATCTTAGCATTGTGAAGAATGGGTTGATTAATTGAATCAAAGAAGAAGAAAAGAAGAGGGATACATGCTGGGAAATGGGCGATATGCAGTACTTTTATACTCCGTTTTTTACTAAGGTATGATCTCAGTCTTTGGGCCTAAGATCATGGAAGTTTTCTAGGTCAGTTGTTACATGTCGAACGTTCATGCATATGTTAGATGCGATTCGGAGTTACGTTACCACATAGAAAAAGTCTCATTGGAGGCCTACATCTAATTAAAGTCATATTTTCTTGGACTCAAGGCACAATTCTTCGGAGTGTTGACAGCCAGACGTGCTCTTAACTTGTGGCACTTTGTTACATTAGGTTTTACTGGTCGGTTCAAATGCTCTAAAAACTACTCTTTTCGGTTGGTGGGGCAATCTTGGGGAAAAGTGTTGAAAAAGCCCTAAAACAATGGATTTCTGCTAAACGAAGGAATACTAGTAGAAGATCAGGTTATACTATCGTATAGTATCATACCCATGAGTCATTCTTGATGTTCTTTGTCACTTGTCATTACACTATACACCTCATGACGATTATAACCTTAGATGGGAAAGATATTGACTCACCGAATGTTGGCCTCGACTGCTGCTTCAGCCGTAGTAGGCATGGAGTTTAGCCATGGTTGACCCTGCTTACCCTAAAACCTGGAGAAATAGCCTTCTACATATTTATTTTGCAGAATTTAGTGTATGAAGGCGTACGCTACTGAATTGTACTCTTAGGACCCTTTGATTCACGGTATTGTATGTTTTGTGTTCGACTACTAATTGTCTTGTTATTGTATTCCTTTTTCTCGCTGCACTCTTAGTTACTTTGTGTATTTTTTTTTCCAACTCCATGAAATCAACAAAAGGCTGCGATGAGATTTAGGACATGCCGTTTCACATATTGGCAGTAAAGCGGTTTTCGGAGTTGGTTATATGCACTTATACATTGATTTCTACAAGATAACAAGGAACATGGACTAAATGGACTAGATGTCATCCGAATAATATTATCGCGTTAAATAGTAAACCGAGGAAGACCTTCCTGCTTAAATGAAGTATTTCCAGTCTCTGAGATATGAGACGTACTCCAGACTCTAAAATTCTTTACTCTAGCCAGTAGTAGAAAAGGCGTTTCAGATCAGGGGTGTTTTTCGAAAGTCTTAGTGGTCTACGTTACTTTTGTGATCGCCTAGAAATGCACACGTCAAAGACAAACAAGCACTCTGGCTACTAGCATTGAGTTCCCGAGCCATTTTTTCTGGCATAAGCTCCACTTAACTACATACTCAATTGAAATTGTACTTACCATATTGTCGGTTTGGGGTGTTTTTTGTCTAAAGAGCGAAGATTAAGAAATGCTTTGTAAAGAAACACAATGCAGCAAACCAGTCAGACTCTAGACTTTAGAGCTAAAATATGTTGGCTGCAATTAACTCAATTGCTATTATGTATGATTATTCATGATCTTATATAATTCAAGTGTGCTTTAGCACTAAGAAGCGATGCTTTAACTTCTCTGTGAAGTCTTCCTCGTTGATCTCCATATATGATATACATTTCGAAGATTCTTGTAAAACTTCAAGGCACAAGCTCAACAAATGCCTTTATCACAGGTTAGTCTCCAAAACTTGACATTATCGGACTCCTCGCTGATCCTCATGGCGAAATCTGATTGGATCAGGTCTTGTTTTTGATTTACTCTATTCACATTAATCTCTGTTCTACTGAAAATTTGTTTCTTAAGGCCGATCGTGAAAATTGACACATTTAGTGATCTTTTCCAAATTCGGACATCTTCAAATCACGGTTAATCTTCAATTTCTTTAGTTAGCTGTATTGAATAAAGCCAATAGTAGCATAGCACCAGATAGTACAAACAATTCTTACTGCTTCCTCCACTGTTATAATATGCAATGGCAGTGATGATTGGTTCTGCTGCAGCGTGAAGTGTGTACCATCTACTTAAAACCTCAGATTACCTAATACTGCCTTGAACCGTTCATTCAAGTGGAAGTCTCGCACGAATTACTCAATCGCTATCGAACTGAATGATCAAGATGTGTAATGTATGTTAGGTAGCAGTAATCAGTGTATAAAGTAAACAACAGGTTATGTAGTATCATATGTCTAATCTACTGAAAGTATTAAAAGTATTGTAGTGCTAATATATAGAACTGAATGGCTGTCTTCTTTACAGATTTGTGAAAAGTTTTCGATGTAGAGTTACTGAGAACACTAGGGCTGGGGAATTCACACTGGATAGATAAACTTTCAATTTATGTATCAAATAATTGGCATGCGGTGTAAGGGTAGGACGTAGTTTAAACTTATTTGACGGACGAATTGCCTCCAGGGTAGCTGCTTTAGAGTAATAATATGATTGTAAGTTAAAGCAAGCCATGCCAAAGACACTAGATCTTGACGACGTCATAATGCACTATATAGTATAGAAATAGTCAAAATCAATGGTTTTCAACGTTGGTTAGTGGCTTGGCGCATGTTTTTCAAATGCAATACATTAGTTCTATTATATTCAATTCACTAAAATTAGGGCTAAAAAGTGTCTAATTTAATAATTTTTGAGACTGGAGATAAACCATGGTAGCTAGTATAGTTGCCAGCTATAATATGTGTACTCTTAATAGCTTATTATGCATTTATTTGTAGAAATAAATTTTGGAAATTTTCGGATTTTTTAAAATGTAGACCTTCATCTTTACATTTAAAATTTGAAAAAACTTTTACCTTACAATGAAAATTTTGAAAATTTGTTTTAAAGCTGTTATAAACGTAGAAACTAAACAATTAATACTCAGAGACCCTTATATACTTACACCAGGTAGAATAATATACATTTGGATTGATTTATCCTATGTTTTAATGTTATTCAAGTATTCATGGTATAGCTTACATAATCTGCATACCGAACTTATCTCAATATAATCTCGTTTAATATTTTCAGACAGCAGTTTCTGCAGGGGGCTGGTCCGGTTGAGAGCATATTAAATAGATACTGATTGACTACTGTTACTACTTCACTGGTAATCACCTACAGTTTAAGATGTATTAATGGTTTGTAAGTTGTATAGAAATCTCTTATATCTACTAATCAGGAAAGTACTGACCACTGACCAAAATAGGGTCTGTTTTCCGCCAATAAAGTGTCAATAAAGTGTCAAATTTGCAATTGAACTATTTTGCAATTACTGTAATTAGCGAGTTTATTGGGATTTTCGCCGATCCGGGTTAATACCGTCGTAGATCCATCAAAAAGAGTTGCTTTAAAGCAAGACACTAATATATAGGGCAAAGATTCTACATTACAGTGTACATTAATGGTTAAGTGATGCCCATCGTTCATCCGATGGATTGCTATATAAAAGAGGGAGGTGGATCTTTGGGATCTTTATCCACTACCGTATACAGATAAACTGCCTTTTTTTTTGAGAGTTAAAAGAGCGAATTTTTCCTCGTGCCTAGTTAATTTACCAGCCGCAACTTGCATCAAATAGTAAGGCTGCACGTAACTTGCGAAAGTAATAAATTTTTGCTTGCATATAAGCAATCAGTCAAAGAAACTGAAATTTTAACGTTTCACACTTGTTACACAACAGTTTCTACTCTGCCCTAAATCTTAGTTTGTTATTGTTTTGGTGAGTTGTCGTCACCATAGAGGGGTAATAGAACAAAGAGCACCCTGCTTCTTAAAGTTATTCATCTCAAAACAATTACAACGTCATCGAGGATCGGTTGAACAGGACCACATCACAAGTTGCAAGTTTGACTATTCTATTCTCATTTCCGTCTGCCTGCCCCCTGACGAAATACAAAAAGGAAAACTAGATACAGATACTTACACATAGCGTATCTGAACATTCCCAGACTCATTCCCCCTGACAGGTTAGAGCTCACAAATCTTGAATTTTTTTTTTCCCACACCCAAAATCTTATCTATTTTACAAATTCTTAAAATAGCTTGAACCACAGCTTTTCCAACAAAACCACTCATAACTCCTGGACCAAACAGCTATACCTACCTTTTAATTACTGTTGATCACTATTAAGTTAGCTGGGTCATAATCTAAGAAACATACCGTTTTCAGGAAAAGTTATACTTTCAATACCACCAATATAATATCAACTCACATATTTTTAATACCGCATCAATAACAATACATTTCAATCAATGCTTTGGGCTTCATATTTAAAAGGGATTGCACTCTCATCAGTGCTCATACGAGGAACAAATGCTGCTTTATCATATTGTGCTTCTGCAAACACAGGAACTTTCCAAACTTCTAGTATATATATGTCCAATGGTCTCTGCCACGATGAATGTGCAGGATTTGCCTTGGCCATAGTGCAATATCAAAACTGTTACTGCTCTGATTTTTTACCTTCAGATACTGGTGATCTAGGTGAATGTAACACAGAATGTCCCGGATTTCCAAGTGAGCTTTGTGGTGGTGATAATGTCTTTGGTTATATTTATTTGAGTGAACCTTCTGGTACTATTGGAGATGACACTACATCTACAACTACTAGCACATCGAATGATGCTGATACCACTACTTCGAGTACAACTTCATCAACTACAGCTCCACCTACCAGCTCCACCACAAGTTCATCAACTACCAGTACCTCAACCACTAGCTCCTCAACCACAACTTCATCTACCACTAGTTCTTCTACTACTAGTTCATCCACCACCAGCTCATCAACTACAAGCTCAACTTCAACTTCAACTACCTCATCTTCAACCACCTCTTCATCTACTTCTTCACAGACAACCGAGGAAGAAACAACAACTTCATCATCGTCATCTTCTTCATCAAGATCAAGAACTTCAACAATCACATCTTCTATACCCACATCCTCTCAAAGTTCATCTTCAACATCCTCTTCTACTGAAATTGTTACATCAATCGTTTACAGTATATCAACTCTTACACAAAACGAATCAACTAGATTTTACACAACAGCTGTCCAGACCACAATCACAATTCAGCCTAGTGAAACTCCTTCTGATAGTCTCAACTTATCAAGAGAAACATCAATTGCTGATGCTCCTCAATCTAAAGATACTTTCTGGGATCATAAAGGAAAAGTCGCAGGTGTCTTCACAGCAGTCGGTGTTGTATTACTAGGATTGATTCTTCTTTTGATTTGGTTATTATTTAGATGTTGTGCTAGAGATAGAAACGAAGATGAAGAAGAAGACGATGTTATTCCAGCTGATGGACAAGGTGGACTACCAATCCCACCATTGGTTTCTAAAGCACCATATACCATTAATATTGCCTCTCATAATGGAAGCTCAAACGCTAGTGGTCGTGCTGCTTCCACTAGTCCTAACAAACCAAAATTTGTTGATTTGACGGATGAAGATCTGTCCAGTACTGAGGAAACAGTTATCAATGAAAAACAACACAATCCATCAGGAAGTATTAGTAACTCAAGTACACAAGTTAGTGGATTGGTTGCTGCTGCAAACTCGCTTGGTCCAGGTCCCGCTACTGGGGGCAACAATGGTGCCAAGGGTAAGCACATAAGAAATGTTTCAATCATAAGTACAGATTTCGGTATCCCTATCATTGATAATAATGGTGAGTCCACATATGTTGACCAAAGATTAGATGTTGGTAGATTTGATAATATCAATGAAAATGACGAGATTCTGTCATTAAACGATAATCAGGACTACTCCAGACGTGTGTTCAGAGTAACAAACCCTGACCCTGAGGTGTGATTGATGCACCTCACTCTATATATTAATTAATAATGCATGATACACTATCTTACACCGTATTTCATATCGATTGTTGGGCAATCGCTGGTGTAGTTTATGCTAATCTGATCCTTCGGCGCATGTTTCTAGAAAGAGAGGGGGCCATAGCCTGGCCTGGCCCTTACTGAACACCTTTCGGCTAAATGATATTTGTGGTTTTTAGTGATTGTGTCGGTTAGGAATTCCGCGAAAGGAGGTGGAGTGGGCTAACCCTTTTGGGAACTGGACAACCATCAGGCAACCATTGTAAGGCATTTTGGGCTTTTGGGGGTAACGTAGGGGAGAACTACAGGCTAAAAGTTTACAGGTCCTACGGGGAGCTACGGGAATTACAGGCTGGGTCATCAATAATTCCAGAAGGGGCAAATGGCAAGATACCGTAAGGTTCATGAAACGTGACTTGTGACTTGTGATTTGTGATTTGTGATCTGTATGATAAGTAATATGATTTTTGGCTGTTGGGTGGTTGTTGCCCACTGCTCAGTGCTCATCCTGTCGACGGATGGCAATTGACAAGTCCCACCAACGTACTGTTGAGGCGGCTTCGTTGATCTGAGGAGTTGCTTGGAATACGAGAAATACTCTCCTCAGCTCATCTCTGTTGGGTGACTGGTAGAGTAGCTAGCGACCATCTCGGCAAATGAAAGAATAGAATTGACTACCACTGTCAAGTATCGCTCAGCAAATGTCCTAGTAAGACTCGTACAGTGACCCAATACTAGATTGTTAGTGGTGTTTCCATGCATCATCGTCAGGTTTGGCGGTTGTTTGGCTTCACTTGCATTGACACTCAAATTTGAAAATCTCCTGTTTGATTTTAAATTCGAGGTCACCTCACTATTATGCGAGACCATCGTCCAACCATTTATTAATTAGTAACTTAATGCTAGAAGAGCAACGTAGTAGCCGCGGTAGTTCCTTTGCTTTGTACCAATATAATAAGGTTAATACCTCTCAGGCTGTTCAGTGTTGTGATTTTTTTCTGAAGGCTTTTGTTTTGATCACTAGCTGCAGCATTTCATCAAAATTCTGGTAGTTTATGCATGCTTCTCCATTTCGAACCTCAACTATAATTTTATTGATCAACACAACAGGGACCCAAGGGGAAAGATATATATTATACACTGATTTCGCATTTAAGTCTCTTGTTATCAATACACACTCAAACAAACACTTAGACCTTTTACACTCACAAATACACACATACACACACGATCATGTCTCAGCTATGGGGACTCATACATAAACCAGATACCGAACAACAAGACCACAACCAACAACGCAGTTCAAGCTCATCAGCATCAACAATAGAGAGTGACAATCTACTAGATTCAGCCACAGAGTACTATTATCCTGCATCAGAGGATTCATTCAACATTCAGTTAAGAAAGAAATTGTCAGATTTAACTTTGAAGAAGAAGAAGAAACTAAAGAAACCCCTCCAATGTGAAACAACAAAATCTAACGAACAACAGCACTCTCACTCTTCTTCCACAGACCACAAGGCTGAAATTGATGAACTAAATGATGAACTCAAAGAAATAGAACCTATTACCGCAAAACAGATTCCTCCATCTCTTCAAGCTCACACAGAACCAAGTTCGACTGTTTTGTCGCCTTCTGCATCATACTTGTCTACTTCATCCTCCAACATATTTGAAAGATCAGTCCAAGATCAAGCTACAATGTCAAGTATAAGTAGAAGAAGTTCATTTAATCAAGCAAACCCATCATTCACAAGTCATAGTTTTACATCACTCTCCTCTCCAACTCATAGTCATTCAACTTTTCATCAAGCTAATAACGCCCCATCAAACAAAATCCCAGACCATTTAAACTCTGAGGTTTTCATTCCAACCTGTCTTGATGCCACAACTGAAGTATTAACCAATTGTGATAGAAACGTCGAAGATGTTGAAGTGATACGTTCTTCAAATCCTTGTTTTACAGACGTATTAGATCAAACATATTACCAAAAGAAAAAAGGCACTACTTCGCCAACATTGTCCAGAAGACAAACAGCTAATTCCATTTATTACGTGTCACCTACATCACACCAACGTTTACAACAATTTGATCAAGATGAAGATAAAACCCCAATTCCACCATTTTCACTAACTAAATCTCCTACTAATCCTTTATCGAGATATCCTAGTAACACATTATCACGCAAAGATTCTGTTGTTTCTACATCAAACGAGGGTATCGATTACTCTGATCCTAGAAAGTTGAACTTCTGTTCATTCGCAGACTTATTGTCAGAAGAGCTTCTAGAGAACCAGTCTACAGCAGACGAACTTGAACATCCATCGAGAATTGATAGTGTATTAACAAGCCCTGTCTCTAGAAGAAATAGCTCTTTGTTTATCTCCCCAATGGTCACAAGAGTTATGACATCAGACAGATAGCAAATATAGATATTTGTTGAATTTAACCTTGTAATGTTGGGCTTTCTAGGCTTATTTTGTTTTCGATAGTTTCATGAATATGCACCAAGTGTGGAGTATCAGCTACTATGAAAGTACCAATTGTTTCAGAATTTCCAGAATTTCCAGAGCTTTTTTGAGAGACACATTCATTTTTAGCCGCTAATGACATCATGATTACATAAGTACATAATCTGAAAGCCTGTAGCCACGTGAAACTCACGTGCTGAGTAATTTCCGTTTTTGTCCAGCGCGAGTTTTTTTCGCTCAGAACGCAGAACTAGAAAAAATTGGACTCAAAAAATGGTTTACGCCGACAGATTAAGTGAGATCAAAAGAGTATATTCAGATGTCCTGTTGAAGATTCATTTATAACTCACAAAAGTCTTAACCTCCAAATTCCAATTACTGTCTGTCAATTTTCCCTTCGAATAACACGACGTGAAATAAAAAATTCCGCCAGCTTTAATCACATTATCATCAAAGTATCAAAAGCACTAATAAATTGAAGACATGTACTCCGACATCTTATTCTCCTATAACAACTCGTCCGAGACGAATGCCAATGGCGAAACCATAATCAGGGACAACGATACAATCAATGCTGGATCCAATTCCATCGCTGGTGAAGATGAATACGAATTCGACTCCGATGAAGATGATGCTGAACTTGAGGCATATTATGACAAAGAAGATCACGATCACAACCATGAAGAACTCGATTCAGAGCTACCTGAACACGCCTGTGCCTACTGTGGGATTCATCACCCAGCTAGTGTTGTGAAATGTGTTACTTGTAACAAATGGTTCTGTAATGGTAAGGGCGGCTCTTCAAGCTCTCATATAGTTACACATCTTGTTGTCTCTAAGCATAACACTGTTTCTTTACATCCTGAATCTGACTTTGGTGACACCACACTAGAATGTTATAACTGTGGTAGTAAGAATGTGTTTGTTTTAGGTTTTGTTTCCGCCCAAGGTGAAACTCTTATTGTGATATTATGTCGTTTACCATGTTCTCAGACCAAAGATTCTCGATGGAACACCAATGACTGGACTTCTTTAATCAATGATCGTCAATTGTTACCATGGGTTGCCTCAATCCCAACTGAAGAACAATCAATCCATGCAAGAGCAATCTCTAATGCTCAAATCTCTAAATTGGAAGCTAAATGGAGACTGAATAGAGATGCTACAATTCATGATGTTGAAAAACCTGAAGAAGAAACCGAAGTTGAGCCAATTTTAATGAGATATACTGATGCTTACGAATACCAAAGGTCTTTCGGTCCTCTTGTTAAACTTGAAGCAGATTATGATAAATTACTAAAAGAATCTCAAGCTCTAAAACACATTTCTGTGAAGTGGTCTCTAGCTTTGAATAACAAACATCTTGCCTCTTTTATTCTTTCTACTTTTGAAAGTTCAGAGTTGAAAGTTGCGGTTGGTGATGAAATGATTCTTCGTTATAGTGGTGTTAATAGTGAGGCTTGGGAATCAACTGGGTTTATCATTAGAACGCCGAGCGCTCGTCAAGAAGAATTCACCTTAGAATTGACCTCACATCATCAACCACCAACTCATTGTACCACTGATTTCACTGCAGAATTTGTTTGGAAAGGTACTTCATATGATAGAATGCAAAACGCAATGAAAGAATTTGCTGTTAACACTGAAAGTGTGAGTTCTTATATCTATTACAAATTATTAGGACATGAAATCCAAAGTGTTGAATTTGATATCAAAGTCCCACAAAAATTCTCTATTCCTGGACTAGCTGATTTGAATGTTTCTCAAGCCAATGCTGTGAAGAATGTGTTACAAAGACCATTAAGTTTGATTCAAGGTCCTCCAGGTACTGGTAAAACTGTTACATCTGCTACCATCATTTATCATTTATCAAAACTGAACAAGGATCGTATTCTTGTTTGTGCTCCTTCAAATGTTGCTGTTGATCATTTAGCTGATAAATTGGACAAGTTAGGTCTACGTGTTGTTAGACTAACAGCTAAAAGTAGAGAAGATGTTGAAAGTTCTGTTGAGCATATCTCACTAAACAACTTAATCACCAAAGGTGCAAAAGGTGAACTGAAAAAATATATGACATTGAAAACTGAACTTGGTGAATTAAGTGCAACAGATTCCAAGAAATACTTCCATTTATTGAGAAAGAAGGAAAAAAGTTTATTGAAACGAGCTGAAGTTGTTTGTTGTACTTGTGTTGGTGCCGGTGATAGAAGATTGGAAGGTATTGATTTCAGAACTGTTTTAATTGATGAAAGTACCCAAGCTTCAGAACCTGAATGTTTGATTCCTATTGTTCATGGTGCAAAACAAGTCATCCTTGTTGGTGATCATCAACAATTAGGGCCAGTTATCCTTGATAAGAAAGCTGGTGATGCTGGTTTGAAACAATCTTTGTTCGAAAGATTAGTTCTATTGGGTCATATTCCAATCAGACTAGAAGTTCAATATCGTATGAACCCAAGTTTAAGTGAATTTTCAAGTAATATGTTTTATGAAGGTTCATTACAAAATGGTGTCACAAAAGAACAAAGACAAATGCCTGATTCAACATTCCCATGGCCTGTGTTTGATACTCCTATGATGTTCTGGGCTAATTTCGGTAGAGAAGAAATCTCTGGAAGTGGTACCTCTTTCTTGAATAGAATTGAAGCTATGAACTGTGAACGTATAATCACAAGATTTTTCAGAGATGGAATCAAACCTAGCCAGATTGGTGTTATTACTCCATATGAAGGTCAAAGAGCATATGTTGTGCAATACATGCAAATGAATGGTTCTATGGATAAAGACCTATACATGGAAGTTGAAGTTGCTTCTGTTGATGCTTTCCAAGGTCGTGAAAAAGATATCATAATTGTCAGTTGTGTTAGAGCTAACGATCAACAAAATATTGGGTTCTTGAGTGATCCAAGACGTTTGAATGTTGCTTTAACCAGAGCAAAATATGGTGTTGTAATTTTAGGTAACCCAAGAGCATTATCAAAGAATGCTTTATGGAATCAATTATTGCTACATTACAGAGAAAAAGGTTGTTTGGTCGAAGGTCCATTGGATAACCTTCAATTATCTTCATTCCAACTAACAAGACCAACTACTAAATTCAGACAAAACCGTAACCGTCCAGAATATGAAACTAGAAAATTCGGTGCTTCATCTCAAGCTGGTACTGCTACAGGAAATGATTTTGATACTGCTAGTTTGGTATCATACACTACTGATAATGACCCAGTGAACTTTAATAGTTCAAACTCTCCATACCCTGCCTTTTTCAACTCCAAACAATGGCCTACTCTTGCTGATCAATATGGATACAATGCAGGTTATAAAGACGATGAAGAGATTCAAGGAGGTGCTGAAGCTGAAAACGTGTATGATAAAACCAAGAATGCACCAATTGGCTCAAGTTTTTCAAGCAAATTGGAGAAATTGGGTGGTGCTTCCTCTCGTTACCAACAATCTAATATTGAAGATGATATTGGAAGTCTAAGTTCTCATTTTGGTGGAACTTTGAACTTGGGTTAAACAATATCTCCGTGTCTAGTTACCATAGGACTATCTATCTACGTTGCATATAATCTTTTCAAAAGTTTTAAAACAAAATGTAGATTAGGCATTATTTAATTGTGATTAAACAGGTAGTAAGTAGTAAGTGAGTAGCAACTTTTTGTCGATGTTTATGATTTTCTACCAAACCAGTTACTGATACCCTTCTTCTTAGGACCTGGTGAGGTGTTATTTGAGGTGTTCTCAAAATTCTCGATTGTCTCTTTGCTATTAGTTGGTAAAGGTGGATGATTATTAGTAGTGTTGTTATTGTTGGTAGTATTATTATTGATCTTCATTGATGGAGACGGACTGAAAGGTTGATTATATGAACTAGCTGACCTTATCAAGTTTGAAATACGCTTCTTTGGGGAGATTGATTTCCCTGAAAGCATGGAAACAGTGTCGTTGGTGTTTGTATTTTCATCAAGAATTGTGTTGAATTTAAGCTTTAGCGAGTTCAACACTGAATCTGATTTAATGGTCTTCACTGATGATGGTGTAGCTTGAGTGATTTTTAGGATATTCTTTTGGTTATCAATTGTCGTGGTGGATGTGATATGATCAGCATAGAACTTCAAGTCAAATATGTCACTTTTGGATTCAGCAGCAGAGAGTTTGGTAATCAATCTTGATTTTTTGTTGGATATTTTGTTAGCTTCGATAATAAGATCTTTTAAAGAACTATCAGCGTTGAGGTAGTTGTAGACTTCGTCACTTTCAGTAGTTTTCAACAATGTCTTTATGAAATCTTCTGATCCAAATTCGAAATCAAAACTTCCTTTTCTGTCGGGAACTAATTTCTCAAATTCCAAAGATCCAATCTTGTGCTCAACCAGCTTAGAATCAAAATCTTGATTTACCTCTAGTTCGTTATATCCAAAGTCATCAATATTTGAAGCATTTAAGTTCTCATTGGACACGATATCAACTAGTTGATCGATTCTTAGATATTTGTCGATTAAGAAAGGAATAGTAGGGAGTTCTTTCAACAACTCTTTTGAGGTTAGAATAATATCAGTACGCTCTAAAGAGGAACTTAGTTTCAGTCTCTTTGGAGTGAAATCCATTTTCTTCTTAGTAATTCTATCAAGATAATCTTCTAACTCGTGCATATGCTTATCTATGAATGCTTCATTGAATCTCATCAAATAAGGTTCTTTAGCACCAAATTTGGCTTTGTTGGCAAATGTCATTAGGATTTTGGAAATTAGAGTCAATGTTCTTTTGTTATGCCCTGTTTGATGATCTCTAGTTAAGAAGAATAGCTTTGGGTTCAGGATCACAGGGCAGAAGAATCTAAGGAATATAAATGCAGAGACTGAATTTGTGGCCACTGTATCATCAATAGTGTAAAGTTCAATCTTCTTTCTCAATATTGTAAGTTGTTGTTTGATTTGGTCAGGAAGATCATTTGAGGAGTTATAAATTCGACTCCAAAGTTCTTCAACAAATTTCAACAAATTTTGGAAGTTTTCTTCCAGTTGAATATCTTTCTGTTGAGGTTCTAAGTTTGTTAAGCGCATTGGATCCACTTCACATGGTTTGCCTTTAGAGAGCACGCCATTTATGAATTTCCCAATGACTTGTTCCAAGAATTCTTGACCCACTCTAAGATTGTACAGCTCTAGAGATTTAGTTAATAGACTGTTACCCCTGAATAAAGTGTTGTACAAATCAGTGGATTTATTTTTGTTTGATAGTGTGGTGATGGTCTTAACCTCTTCATCAATCAAGTCAGAAAACCACTCTGACTCTTTCTGCAGCGACTGGAAGATATCTAAGAGAATCACACTTGTAGTCTCTAGTTCTGAAGGTTTTGATTTTGAGAGAACAAACTTCACTAATTGTTTGAAATCTAAGTTCAAGATCATCTTTTCCAAGTTGTTGAAATTTTCTGGAGGTAGAATATAATTCTTTTGATTTCTTGTAGTGACATATATTTGGCCAATAGTTCCATGACGAGTTTTCAAAGGAATTCTTTCTTGATATAAAGGACTTTGATCAATTTCCTTATATGAGAGTCTAGTATATCCAATTATTTCATCAGTTCTTTTGTAATTGAGAGAGCCTGCTCTTTTCAGAACAATGTCGATTCCAGTTGTTGTGAGAGGGAGGTCCAACTCAAAAGTTTCTCTATAGAAAGGGTTTGAAGGACTTTCAACAACAGCAGTTCTATACCATGGGTAGCCCCATATTTGTACTTCAGCATATGTTCTCAAGTTTGGATCACTGTCTTCAGGTACTAATGTAGCTTCCAATATACCGAGGTTTATTTGCCTAGAGATCCTCAAAGAATTTGATTTATCGAGTCCAGAATATTGTCTTATAGTGAATGATGTTAAGGCCACAAGCCAATCTTCCACGTCAATTCTATATGGGAACTCAAGAATGATTCTTTTGACTTTTGGTTGCTCGATTGATATCTGAGGAGAGATAAAGGTACTGTTGTTGCTCTTATAATGGTTTTGTAGAATAGCTTCTTCTCTCAACTTTTCAATAACACCAACGAACAGATAGTTGGATGACTCAAAGATAGAATGATGTAGTTCTCTGATTTCAGATCTTGTTAAAAGTTTGATGTCAACAGTGTATAGTAGTTGTCCATCATTTTCATTGATCAATTGTAGTAGCCCATTAGATTTCAAAGTTACCATGGCACTGAACCAGCCTGCGTTTGTTTCAGAGTAGAGACTGACAGTAGGACCATCAACAACACTCAAATGCTTTGTTTTCGGCAGGAAACCATATATTTTACAGTTTGCAACGAGCAGGTTATTGGAGTGTTCATCGTTATTATGATTCACATTAGTATAGTCATCAAATGATTTAGAAAGGATTTTGTAGGAGATTCCTCGAGGTTTTAAAGGCTGCCAGAACAGCAATGCAGAGAACAATCTTGTGAAAAGGGTTTTATCATTTGGCCTGAGATATATTTCGTTCTTTAAATCGAATGATTTGACATATATGGTCCCATTCTCTATGACTTGGAGTGAGCAAGAATGTAATGATTTAATCAGTACTTCATCAGAAGGGGACGCAGTCAGGCTACCGTTGGACCCAATGACAATAAAAGACTTTTGAAATAGTGCCTTGTTGGCGGACCATTCAACAAAATCCTTGAATTCTCCTGCATCTTCTCTTAAAAGGGTAGTGATTGAACGTGAATTGAAGGGTATAGAGGGCATCTTTCTAGTCTAAAGTATAGCTTATTTTTGGCAGGCAAAGAAGTGGAACAAGAAGTGTGAAAGAAGAAAAGAAGTGAGAGACAAAGAAAGAACGGAAGAAGTGAAACAAGGAAACGTTTGGTGCGATGTAATTAACGGAAAGTGGAAACAGCGCTTATTTAATGGGGCACTTGATGATCTTTGATATTTAGATATTTTATCGGCAATTTGAAAATCGAGATTATGTAATTAATATACACTATTTAAAGAGAAAGTTATTTGAAGAACAAGCTAATAGAGAGGCTATAGCTATATACAGAGTACTTCACAAAGCTACGATCTCAAGTTCGAAGGTTAATGATGGGTGCAATACCCAGAATCCAAACCATGTCACAAATATGTATTCTAAACTTAAAAACAAAACGATAACCCTTCAGAAACTTTAAAAACGACAAACTAATTCTTTAAACTAAATGCTTTTGGAGCTTCACCTTCTGGACCAATGTATTGTTCTTCTCTCCATGGACCAACGTCAGATAAGTATAATCCACCTTCAGATTCGCTGACTTCAGAAGAACCACCGAATTTGGTTGGTAAGTTTTCAGCTGGGATTTGTTTCAACAATTCTTTTTGGTATGAAGATCCTAAAATGAAGATTTTAGCAACAGTAACTGGATCCAAGAAAGGTTTGAATAAACGGAAAGCGGTAGAGAACCCAAATGGAGCATTAATCAAGTAAAATTTACCCATACGTTCTGGGTAGTGGTTTTGACCGATATTGGAAGCTTCTCTAACGTAAGATAAGACTTGAGCAGCAGATGAGATGGAAATACCTTTCAAGTCCAAGATGGTACAAGAAGTTTCAACAAGGTAACCAGCTTTTCTTGAACAAGCTGGTAATCTATATCTAACAAATGATTCGTATTCCCAGACCAAGTTCTTAAGCATACGTTCTTGTGTTGTGATCTTGTACATCTCAGTCAAGTTGACGGCACCTAGCTCTTCAATATACACTGGACGACCATCTTTATCAGTCTTGTGGTAATATTGTGGGTAGAATTTGGCGACGAGTGGTTTTTCATCGTAGTGGAAATCCTCAAA
This sequence comes from Wickerhamomyces ulmi, assembly GCA_030569675.1. Taxonomy (NCBI): domain Eukaryota; kingdom Fungi; phylum Ascomycota; class Saccharomycetes; order Phaffomycetales; family Wickerhamomycetaceae; genus Wickerhamomyces; species Wickerhamomyces ulmi. Next base: position 102,742 of record JAJMLN010000029.1, read on the forward strand.
AATGGTATCAGTTCCAAATTCTTTTCTCCATTTTTCATGGTCTTCGAACATTTTTTGGGCCAATGCAACGTCAAACTTACGAGCTCTTAGGAAACGAAGCTATATTATGTTGGTTAGTACTTGTAAACTGGACTTCACTTGACTTTGCAAGGAAAGATGTTTAAATTGCCATGTGATGACGTAACATACTAAAGAGGCGTCGTCTAAACGAAGTTCGAAACCTGAAGCTTGTAAGATGATTCTCAATTGTTCCAACTTAGATTGTTGGTCAGCATTGAGGTTACCTGGATAACCTTCTGGGGTTCCTTGTGGGGCTTTTTGAGGGAATGACTCTCTGTTTACCAAAATGGTTATAGTTAGTATAAGCTAATCAACAAATGTCAAGAATTACTGTGGAATGACACGTACAAAAACACTTTTTCCTATAATGTCATGTTGTTAGTATGAAGGTTCAACTAGTTACTGGAAGACGCAGATATACTCACTTCAACCATGTTTGATTCAGATTTCTTGTTTAGCTGGAAGGGCAAATTAAATAACAAAAACAAAAATAGGCCGCAGTGTTTTGTTTTCATATTTCACACTGTGCGACGTTTTCTGATTTTTGATGTTGAGTTTCTCGACGTTTGCGGAATTACGTAAACATTAAGCTTTCGCGGGTCAGAACTCAGAACAGGTTCGCGGATTTCTGATGGATATGTTCGCGAAACTCAAACAAAAACACAAGATTTTGATAGGAAACGCGTCTGGTTTGGCGTGTCTTCACGGCGGTTAGTTAGTAGTTGTTTATAGTCACATACTTAGTCAATTGTGAGCGGTAAGTATGAGCAAGCCGGTACCGAACTTCAACCTGGGATCACTGGATTTCCAGAATAAGTTTCTGGGGAACACATCAAGCGGCCAGAAGCGTCCTACGATCTTCGCAGACATCTCAAATAAAGAAGAGGTAGAAAAGACTGCTAAACTTAACAATGGGAAAAGTATAACGCTAAGGAAGAAACCAAAGGCAACTAAAACTACACAGAACACAGCACTTGATGATGCCTCACAAGAACAAAGGGCAAATTACGGTTTCAATATAAACGAACTATTTACTAAATTGGAAGTTGAAAGACTACGTGATCTGAAATCTTCAAAGGATACCCAATCCTCATCTGCTACTTATATCAAACACGACAAAAATGATGTTTTGTGGGCTGAAAAGTGGAGACCAGAGAAGTTTGTGGATTTTGTTGGAAACGAAGCAACTAATCGTAATATACTGAAATGGATGAAGAGATGGGATAGAGTAGTGTTTGATAAAAACTTGAAACCAATCACCACTGAAAACTCAAATAATGATGCTCGCTTCACAGACCCTTTTGGTCGTCCAGAGAGAAAACTACTTATGATTCATGGTCCTCCTGGGCTTGGAAAAACCACTGTTGCTCATGTGATTGCCAAACATGCAGGTTATGAAGTTCTAGAGGTGAATGCGAGTGATGAGAGATCAGGACAAAGGGTCAAAGATAAGGTTCTTAACTCTCTGACATCAGTGACATTTTCAGGAAAACCAGTATGTCTAATCGCTGATGAAATTGATGGTAGTGCTGAATTTGGTTTCATAAAAGTTCTAACTGATATTCTAAATGATGACTACAAAACAGTTCAGAGGTTTTTGGCTACTGATCAGCCAACCAAATTTTGGAATCAAACTGGTAAGAATAGACCAAAATTCCTCTTAAGACCTATAATCGCTATTTGTAACGATATATATGCTCCAGCATTGGAAAAACTAAGACTGCAGGCTGAGATTATAACATTCCGTCAAGCCACTGAAAGGGCTCTGAATGATAGATTGAAATTCATCTGTAATGCTGAAGACTTATCAATGACCACCCAACAATTGAAAGAGATCATCATTTTGACAAACTATGATATCAGAAGTTGTTTGAACATCTTACAATTCGGAGGTAATTTGAATAACTCGAATGATTTGAAGAAGAAAGATTCACAAATATCATGGTTTACAATTGTGAATGAGATCTTCAAAAGAGATGCTAAAAAGACCAAAGAAGAACAAATAAAACAGCTATATGATATGATCTCAACAAACAATAATTACGAAAAAATCATACATGGTTGTTTTCAAGCATATCATGATGTTCATTATCAAGATCTTCGACTATCCAAACCTGCGATGATAAGTGATTGGTTATTCTTCAGTGATTTGATGGCTAAATCTCAGTTTGAGGCTATCGGGAATTTAAGTTTTTACTGTTCACAAGTTGCACTACAATTCTTTAATCAGTTTAGTGATTTGAGTAATAGAACAACACTTCGAATTCAATCTGATTATGAATATTTTGAAACTAAAAGAACTAATGATAACATTACGAGATTACTACAAAGTCATTTGAAGCCTTCATTACGTGCCGTTCTTAACTTGGATCATTTCACTACCGAGATCTTACCTTTATTAGAATACATCTTACTTCCAGAGAGAAAGTCAATGGCAACTTTGAAAGATTTCGAAGTGAAAAAGTTCCATGATGCAATTGAAGCATTACAAGCATTCGGACTACTCATAAACAAAGGAAAAGACGATAATTATAACGATATTTATAAAACATATCCTGAATTCACACAGTTAACCAGATATGATCCAGCATCTATCAGAAAACAACAACACAAGCAAACACAGGTTTTCCCTACCTTAATGAAGGAAATGGCATCATTGAAAGCAAAAGCTAGACTACATTCAGAAATGGACCCAACAAATACACAATCTACAAGTGAAGGTATTCAACAATTGAAAGATCAATATAATCAATTAGCTGAAAGTGAAAACAAAGCAAAGAAACAGAAAAGTGCAACAAATACAAAAATTTGGGTTAAATATCATGAAGGGTTCTCAAATGCTGTCAGAAAGCCAGTCAAATGGAATACATTATGGGAATAAATACATAAACTAACCTAACTATTTACAGTATATACAAGTAATAGCATATAATCAACATCGATTATTTATTTTGTGTAACCTGATCGATGATATAATCTGCTTCTCTTTTACCACTATTCCATGCCCCATGAACACAACCAGCACCTTCCAAGATCGTATGTTCTCCTGCGAATCTAATGTTACCAAACCCATTCTCAAACTGGACTATAGGGATCAGGGGATCATCACCTGTGAAACAAGCACTGTAACTTCCTCTTTGATATTTATCTTGAGTCCAATCTGAAGTGATGATGTTCTTTGGAGTAGGAATTGAAGAAGAGCTTGCTAATTTGGAGATTATTGGTTTCAAGTACTCCCAAGCTTTCGAAGGGTTTGATTCGATATATTCTGTGACCGGAGATTGAATTAAACAGACTAAAGATGGATGTTGGAAGGTAGTTGCTTGGTTCAAAACCAAGACAGGGTATTCCCACGATTTTGGAGTTCCATTGAGATCGAGTTTTGGAGGAGCTTCATCTTCCAAAATACTGTTCAAGAAACCTTCAGGTGGTGTTGATAATACCAAAACCCTTTCAGAGTCTGTTGGCCAAAATACCTCTTCAAACTCAAGAACAACTTTACCCAAAGCACCAAAGTGAATATGCTGCAAGGATTCTTTTAGAGCTGCTGGCAATGGTGGTTCAAAGTTTATGTATCCCTCATCTGTTGGATCTAGTTGTAAGATTGACTGAGGAACAGTAACAATGGCATAATCAGCTTCGAACACTTCATTGGATGTGGTTGTGACCTGTACTTTTTTTGTTTGTGATACCTTCTTAATAGAGCTGACAGCTGTATTGAGTTTGACTTTTGTATCATCCAGTTGATCAGTATGTCTTTTCAATAATGAATCATAGTATAAACAGTACGCATCCCTTCCAAAATTATCAATACTGAAGAACTTTGCACTTAGCCTCTGGATGTCCACCCCATGCCACAATTCGAAGAAACGCACGTATTGCATGACATTTGCGATTTGCTCTTCAGTCAACAGATCTTTTCTTTCTTTCAAATACTTGACAACAGTATCATAGAAGGATTTATCAGCTTCAAGATCCTTGTATGTCTCCAGTTCGACGTATTTATAGATTTCTTCAGCTATAGAATCCAATTTCATAGATGGTGGCACAACGCCTTCATGGTTCATAATCTTGACAGGAGCGTCATCATAGAAGAATTTCGTCTTATTACCTGGTGTTCTCACTTCTTCATCGAACAATTCATTATTCAAAGTCTCATGAAACCAACTGGCACCTAAATCATACTTAGAGTTGATACCCTGTACTGTCTTCAAACGACCCCCTAATCTATTCTTTGCTTCGAGTATCAGATACTCAATCCCTGCACTTTGTAGTTTTAATGCAGCTTTTATACCAGCAATACCACCACCAACAATTACAACTTTAGTGGATGTCATTGTCCTTATCATTATCTGATCTTAGAGGGCTTAAAAGCGTAAGGAAAGCTAAGATCACCAGAAAGCTACAAATGGAATTTTGCAAGGCACATAACCAGAAAAGTTAACATGGCTCATAATTCTACAAAAGAAGATGGGTATTAATTATATCTTCTGTCAGGATAAAAGACAGGTGACTGCCATAGCATATAATGAGTGATGAGTCAGTAGCTGGGATACGGCTAACAGAAGATGGACAACGTATTGTAGGAGGCTCTGTAAGAGCTGATGGTTCTGTGAGAAAGACACTTAAAGTGAGACCTGGTTATACTCCAGTTGAAGATACAAAGAGATACAATGTTAAAGAAGTACGATCAGAACAGAAGGTGGATAATGATGAGCCGACAAAGAGAAGACCTAATAGATTTGCTGCTCTGAATAATGTGCTTCATAGCAACTTACAAGAGAATGACAGATTGAAAAAGACATCACCACCCAACAATCAGACAACTAAACGAGCAACACATGATGATTCTGCGAGGGCCACAAGAACACCTCTTAACTCAGATGTTACTGATGACCTCGACGCTAAAATTCAAGATCTCAAACTTCGTCCGGAGTCATCTCATACTCCATCTACGGTCGAATCAACTGACAAACCTATAAAAGAACAAAAACCAACAGCTGTGAACTCGAATAAGAAGTATCAACGGCCTAAGAAGAAAAAATACACCTTGGCTGATCTTGATAATGCATGAATCAATACCAAACGTGTTATTACACAGGGCACATCATACCGTAGCCAACAAACCCACAATAATATTCCTACACTAGTAAAACCTAGCATGATTTTCATAAATATCATCAAAACAGTATGACGAACTCATCTATTTTTATATATACAAGTAATATTCCCGACTACCAACCCGCCAATAATACCAATTTTAGATAGAGGATCAAGTAACAAATCATTTGTTGGATTGTTGGATTCTGGTAATATAAGTCTTTGAAACAGCGTTCCAAGCTCTCATGTATTTTTCAAGACACTTATCAACACATTGCTAAATTGAAAAAAATGTTAGTACATCATATTCCAGGGAACACTAAGATTAGGGAATGCGATAATGACGAGAATTCAGTCATTCAAGTAAGATATTTGATACATACGTCTTGTGGAGTAGAGTATGGGGATTTTAAACATTGTTCAAAACAATTTTCAGTGATTTTGTTAACTAGTTCGGTAGCATTGGCAATGGCTAGTTCTTGTGAAATTTGAGCTTTTAATTGATCTTTAACTTGTGAGTTTGATTCAACTTTGGTAGAAGTGACTGGGGTAGATGAACCACCGAATAAAGAACCTAGAGCCATGATTAAATGATGTATTTATCTTGATCTTTTGGTGATAGATGACATCGAAGTGTCGATTTTTTTTGATATAATGGGAAACATCCAAACACCAAAATAGAAGAGTACGCAGGGGCACATAACGGCAATAGAGACACATTTAACTAGAGATGAGAGATGAGCTACACTTATCTACAAAAAAGTATCAAAACGAATGGCATTATATCATAAAAGTAAAGATTGTAGAGTTTTCAAGTGTCAATAATTCAATCAAATCATAAAAGGAATAATAAGGACCCTGTTAATATGGTACTGACAAATAGAGCTTTCAGACCAGTTCCTCCAATAGAAATGACAACGGAGTTTCCACTGTTTGATTCAATAATAGTCGATGACGAGACTGGTGACTGACTATTTGAAACTGAGGATGTTGTGGTTCCAGAAGAGATTGTGGTGAATGATGAGGATGGAGTGGTAGCACCTGTTGTATTTCCAGTAGAACTTGTGGTTATGGAAGTGGAATCAGCAACAGAGGAAGATAAAAGTGATGCTGCAGATGAGAATACTGTGTTTTCTGCAGAGGAGGATTTTGTTGAGGACGATAGAACGACTTGCGATCTTCCTGATGTTGATCTTGAAACCAATGATGTTGCAGCTGATGAGTAAACGGTACTAACTCTTGCTTTTGAGCTTTCTAAACCGCCATGCTCTGATGACTTAGAAGAACTTTCAGTACTTTGGGAGGTTGTTTTTGTTTCAGAGGAGCTAGATGAGGATGCAGTTGGCTGTTCATTACTAGAAGACTCGTTTTCATTTTCGTCATCATCATCTTCATTGGAGTCGGAGTCAATCTCACCACCAGATGCTAAAATTGCAAATTCTTCTTGACCTTGAGATATTCTTCCATTAACAGAACCACCGGCTGCTTCAATAGATTGCCAAGTTCCTGATTGATCTCCATAAGAATATTCAGATCCAGTTGAATAATCTGTAACGATTAAGTTTTTGACATGCATGGTAAATGGAGCTTGTGTATAATCAGTTAGACCGCCAGCCCATTGGATTGTACCAGGTTGATTAGATGGATCACCACCAGCCCAAATACCCATGACGACATACATTGGACTTTGAGGATAACCTGAAGGAGAATCAGCTGGTAGAGTTCTTATAGCCACACCATCAACGTACCATGACAAGGCATCTTTTGTCCAATCGATGGTATAATTGTGATATTGATTTTGAGGATCTGAAACAGGATGGAAGGCACCTCTGTCATATGTAGTGACATTACCTTTGGAGAAATAGTTGGTTTGAACTTCAGTGATATCACTACCGACCCATTCTAAATCGATTTCATCAAGATCATCACTTTGTAAGTAAAATGAGGAAACAACACCACGACCAGGAGCAGCTTTCAATATGATTTCCAGTTTACCGAACATGATATAGAATTTAGATTTTAAAGATGGGTTATCGAATCTTTCAGCAAGTGTTAACGAGACACCATCATCACTGTATGATATTCTATCTTTGAAAGCAGCAGCATCGAAGTATTCGGACTCATCGTTGAAGTTCTCTATGAATGAGGTAGCTAAGGCAGGATTTGCAGAACACGAAGTAGTAAGAACTGGGTTACACGAGGCAACGATCTGAGCACTGACTGCAAGAGGCAACCATAGGAAGGATGATAAGGCGAATATATTCAACATTTGACGCGTCTATTATATGATAGTGTGTAAGTATTAAGACAATGAACAAGCAAAGTGTGAATTTTAATCTATATGGTGAAATGTATGAAAGATGCAATGAAATGGGTGACACAAAGATGGACTTGTAAGAAATAGCGTATTCTATAATTTTCTATGGAGGGTTGAAAAGGAGAGCGTGGTGTGGGAAGAAGGTCTGTTTAAAAGGAAAAGCAGAGAAGTGATTGGAATGTGGAATGTGCAAGTGTTTTTGTGGTTTATTTTTAACATGGTGTTTGTGTTTGTACTTTGTGATCAATGTGCCTGTGCCTGTGTTTGTTTGTTTGGCGGCTGGCTTCCCGCTGCAGGCTGGCGCAGCTTCCACTAGTAAAAAAAATTCGCGACTTGACTATTTTTAGTGTGCTAGTGATGGTTGCCATGGTAATAGCCATACTTCTATGTAGGATGACACAGTGTTTGTTGACTACAATAAGATCGTGTCTGCCGAGGCGAGTGCCCAGCGGCCAGCGCACTGCCCAAACGCGTAAAGTGTTAACTAAAGTGTTAACTAAGGCATGTGACTAATAATAGAAGGGCAGATCTATGTGCCAATGACTTGGGCACTAGTGGAGACTGGAGGGTGTTCCAAGGATCTATAGTAGTAGGGATCACAGTACAAACTACAAACTACAGGGTTATGTCAGTTCTCGGCTTGGACTCGAGCTGGGTTTAGGTGTTACACAGGTAGTTGAAAGGAACATAATGTATTTATTCGCGTAGATGATCAGAACTACTTACTATATTAGTCAAGAGTTACTTCAAGCACTACAAGACACGCACAGTGATATAATCAGCACCAACAGAGATTACATAACAACATACTCGAACAAATAGAACCGATTAGATTAGATCACATTTTGATCGTTAGACTTCTCATGAAACGCACCTCCACAAAAACATAGTTATACATCTTCCATATTATCAACAAAAGATGATCAAATGACACAAAAACGATATGTAACAAATGAATAGGGATGATCAAAACCTCTTGAAGCACTGATGACAACCACTCATCAACATACCAAACAGGTATTGTATTGCTACTTTAAAACCCCTTCTACCTCAAAATGTCGCTAGATTATACAAGCTATATGAATCTTGATCCCAAATCACACAATGAATCATCCATCTTAAACTCTGCTCATTTCCTTTACTTTTTGGATTTCCTCAACAGTTCCAGAGCTGGTTCCGCCCAGAGCACAGCAGGTATATCATTTCAAACCTTTATCTCATCATTAATGGTGTCTTTATTGTACTGTGTGTTTCAAACATCAATCTTTAGTTTGTTACGATGTAAATTCAAAAACATCTACCAACCAAATTGTTATTATGTTCCAAGGGAAGATAAAGTTCTCATGATCGGTGATGGTTTCTTTGATTGGGTCCTACCAACAATATCTAATCCTTTAAGAAATTACAAGAAGATGGGACTAGACGCTTATTTCTTTTTGAGATACTTGAGATTTTTGGTATTCTTGTTCTTGGGGTTATCACTATTCAACTTACCAATATTGATACCAGTAAACTATTATTCTGGATATGATAGTTATTCACCAGCTGATTTGTTAGCATATACAAATGGTACGATTGCTAAAGTTAACGGATTGGATAGAATATCCATGTCGAATATCGCTCCCAAATTCTCTTCAAGATTAAGCATCCATCTTACAATGGCAACTATATCTATCCTATGGTTTCATGGATTAGTGCTTGCTGAACTTTGGAGGTTCATCAAGATAAAAAACATCTTTCTCGCTGAAGCAGAGAGACAACCACATTCAGATAAATTCGATGACCATGGCGGGAACTTCACTAGGATGCTTTTAATTGATAATGTACCTTCTAGACTTCTTGATAAAAAGGAACTTACGAAACTTTTCAAAAAGATGTGTGGTGCCAAAGTCAAGAATGTTTGGTTTGTGTTAAACTATCGAGAAGTCAAAACTTATCATAAGAAACACCTTTATTTGCTCGATAAAATTGAAACCTTGGAAACTCTTCTGATAGAGGATAAGTTTTATAACCATCCTGAAAAGGTAGTCACTGATGCTCCAACATACAACTTGAATAGACTTCTTTCATCAATAAGAAGTACCGCCAATTACAGATTCAAGCTAGCTGGAAGAGTTGTTCCTGTTGTATATTATGCATCTTTGCAAGATCAAATCAATGACGCAGCTGACGAGTATATACATAACAGAGTTCTTTATGAGAATGAGAAGCATAAACTAAGAATGAAAGATAAAGGTCCTATTAATGACTACAAATACAACAAAGCTTTCATAGAGTTTGAAGATTCAATTCACCCTGATATCTTGAACCAAGTCCAGATTTCCAATAAGTTGAACGAGTTGAATAACACTTTGGTATATGTCAATCCTAAGGATATAATTTGGGATAATCTTTCAGTCCAAAGTAATATGTTGACTTTTCTAAGAAGGTTTATGGGAAATGCGTTGGAATGTGTTGTTATTTTGGGATGGGTTGTTCCCGTAGCATTCTTTGGTTTGATCTCACAACTTCCATATCTAACTGCTCTTATACCTCCATTACACTGGTTGAATTACCTTCCTGTGTACATCACGGATGTTATTTCCAATTTACTTTCAGTCTTTCTATTGGTATGCCTAACACAGTTGGTACCATATATTTTAAGATGGATAAGTTACTTCAAATGCGCAAGAAGTGGTGCTGAGGTTGAACTAGATGTTCAAAAGTGGATGTTTATCTTTTTGTTTGTTCACATTTTCTTAGTTGTGACAATATCATCTGGGTTCTCTGTTATTTTTGAAAGCTTGGTGAACAATCCAGTGTCAATACCAAATATACTTGCAAGTAATCTACCTAAATGTTCAAACTTCTTCTTTTCTTATGTCATTATTAGAGGACTTTCATACTTTGGTAATAACTTGATCCAGGCATATCAGCTTTTCATGAACAGTTTTATTTACCCATTGAAAGATTATACTGGAAGAAGAAGATTCAATAGGTTATCCAACCCACCAACTTATCTTTGGGGATCAATCTATCCAACAATGTCAATCATTGGAGCCATAGGACTTGTTTATTCTATAATCGCTCCTTTAATCTTATTGTTTTGCTTGTTGACCTTCTTGATGGTGTTCTTTTCCTTTAAATATTCATTGACTTATCAGTATAATATCAGAAACCACTCTGAAACATATGGTCAGTTCTATCCTACAGCAATCTTTCAGCTATATTCTGGTGTATACTTCATGGAAGCATGTCTTATTGGGATGTTCGCTTTATCAAGAAACGAAAAGAATGAAGCTGATTGTTTATCTCATGCTTTGATGACATTTGTATTACTTATCATGACTGCTGTTGGGGAAGCTCAAATTCATAAGATGTTTAAAGGACTCTTATCTCAAAACTTACCATTGGTCATGCATGAAAATCCTCATAAGCTAGCAAATGAGTTGAACATGGAAAACGAGAAGGTTGTTTCTGGTGTTAATGAAAAACGAGATGATACTTTCTACAGAGAATGTTTCCAGGATAAAGAGAATGTGGTTTGGCTTCCACAAGATCCTTATGGTATAGTCAATGCGGAGCTTCAGAACTTGAGAAACTTGGGTGTTATGTGTTCTGCTGATAAGTATTTTACACTCCAGAGTAATGGTGATTTATGCTTAGAGCGTGGACCTCCAGATGTGTAGTGGGTGTTTTGGGTTGTATACCTAGGGACAAAAAATATATGATATTAGATCATTGTATTAGGTATAGATATCTGTAATTACTTTTCAGGTGTATCTTCTTCTGAGATAACTGGTTCTCTGACGTTTTTTCTTCTTGGCCACATACTTGGTAATCTAATCACTTGTGATCTTGGTTCAACACATCTTTCAATAAACCAACTTTTCAATTGATTCTCAATCAAATGACCAATCTTTGGAACATTTTCAAGTTTTGATCTTGATCCCACTAGTGATTTTATACTGAATTCTAGTCTGAAATCAGGAGCAAATGCAAACATTAGAGCAGTTCCCTTTCCTTGATCTTCAGTAGAATTATCAGAGATCAATGAAACAGTTAAACAACCACTGAACCTCACGATGGAGACACTTAACTGGATTGGTAAGTTTGCTTTCAAAGGTTTTGGTTTATTCAAGATCAGATTAGTTTCAATACCTAATGTTAATGTATCTGATAGATCAACATCAATTTTAGCTTGTAAATTCCCTAGATTTAATGGATTCTTCTTGATACGACAATTAGAAAATATAGGATAATCATCACCAATATCTAATTCTGTGATATTGATCTTATCCAAATATTCTGGAAGTTCAGCTTTTGTTAGGAAATCATTCAAAGAATGAACAATGTTATCAGATGTTAAAGCTTCTTGACGGAATTGATTGATGGTTTGAGCAATTAGGACATTGAACCAGTCTAATGATTCTGAGGTATGTGTTTCAACATTATAGTATGTTTTTTCTAGGATTGAGTCGATTGATTTTAGTTGTGCTTCTGAATCATTACCTGAAGTATCCAATTCACGTTTCTTTATAATAGGCACTTTCTTTAAATCCTTTAATTTATCTGTAGTTGTCTTAGTCTCACTGAACACGAAGAACTTGATGAAGAATGCAATGACGACAATAACACTGAGCTGTCCTAGTAATAAACCTTGTGTGAATGACCAAGTGCTTGAAGATACATGTGCACTTGAAGAAAGTTGGAGTTGTCTCTGTAGATGGTACGGGAGCGCTTTACTGATGTATTCATCTAGTGTGATCAAAGTGGCGTGAGGATCTTCTTGTATGATGATTGTAGTTGGGTTCTCAGCTGCACCATCAGTTTCCACTAGTTGTGTCATTCTCTTTAGTTGTAGTCGTTTGGGTTGATGGTTTAAAGCGTATATAAAACTCATAAATCAGACATATTTTGAGGCCAAATTTGTTAATTTTTCGTTAGTTAGGAAATGTTTGTGGGTCGATTGGATATTTACAAAAACACAGGTAACATGCTAGAATTCCTGTTAATGTATTCAATTACTACATAGATTATTACATACTATGTGCTAGATCAATTATATTCAGTTCCAAGAGCAAGTAGTGGAAAGTGATCTGAAAACAACATGAATCAGTTTTGATCGGGGCACTTATACGGTCCAGTGCAGAAACGACCTCAAAGCTTTCAAGATGATGCGGTGGCTCAATGGTAGAGCTTTCGACTCCAGTTGGAATTAGTGCAATCGAAGGGTTGCAGGTTCAATTCCTGTCCGTGTCATTCTTTCTTTTTTACTTTTTTACCACTCCCAAACAAAATATGGTAGACACCACATACTGGTTACATAAGTATAAATCGCGAATTGTCGAATTAGCCAATCAAGGAAACCGAAAACAAGTTTACACAAAAATTGAAAAAATTGGAATGAAAACATCAACGAATACATTGTTCACTAAGCAACAAGAAATTAGGTTCAAGATGGTAAGTAACTCTTTCCACAACGGTTATACTGCGGATATTCTGAGCATATTATTATACTGAAGTTTTCCTGAAAATCGGTGGGCGTTTGACTTTTTGCTGGTGGATGTGATGGTCCTCCATAATAGGACCATATACAACAAATCAAATCAATTAGTATCAAGATCAATCTGGTTGGTACAAACCTGTTTCTGGTAGCTTGCTATAAAATATTTCGCATATACTGCTTGTAATACTCATTAACTTTGAGCATTTCACTAACATCAATAACAACAGTCTTTCTACTCTGCTATCTACAACACTTTCATCAAAAGAAACTCCATCTTCGTTGGTACCATCTTCGCTGGTGCTTTCGTTTTCCAACCAGTCTTCGACACTGCTATCACTAAATGGTACGAAACCCACAACAAAGGTAAATTATGGAAAGATGTCAAACTTACCTTAGGTGGTGGTGAAGACGAAGAAGAAGATGACGAATAAATATTCTAAACTCCATTAAATCATTACAAAATGCGTTAACGAATTTCAAATCCCCCCTTATTTTATTATATTTTATTCATTCAAATCATCACCTATACTTTTTATATCATTATCTTGTTAATTCACTCAATTTTGCTCCGTGAATGAACTATAATTTTCCATGAAGTGTTCAGCTTCTTTTACTTCGCATTTTTTTTGTTTATAGACTCATTGGACAGGAAAGAGGCTGGTCAAATGAGACGGTGTATGTTAGATGTTGTGTTAGCCCCCAAAAATACTTGTAAAAAATAGTGGCTAATCAATACTAGTACGTTTTTAAATTATACGCAAAATACAATTTAGGTTACAGTGTAGAATCATGTCGTAGGTCCAACTTTGTGCATTAGATCATTGTTTCTTTTCAATAGAACTTATTCTGCGTTAAAACTAATCAACCGAAACCGAGTCCCCATCACTTTCACTATCACTTCTTACTTGATTGGCTGTAGCACGAGCACCAAACAGTCCTCCCATCAACATGTCAAATGTGTTTGCATTTATCAGAAAACGATCATCATCATCAATTTCTTCGTTTCGGCTTTCGTTTTCGTCTTCACCTTCATCCAATTCATCACTATCATAAGGATGAAATAATACTTCAGACTCTTCACTATAATCATCGGCCATTTCACCATCCGAGTCTAAAACAGGACCATCAAAAGCTCTAGTATAGTCCTCATCCCATTCACCATCATCAGCGTCATCCCACATATGGTTATCATTGTCAAAACCATGGTCGAAACTGTCATAAAATTCTTCATCTACGTCATCGTCATCCTCATATTCATCTTCGTCTTCATCTTCGTCAAAGGGAAAATCATCCTCATCCTCATCAGCTTCACTTTCTTCACCAAAGAAATCGTTAGCCAATAAATTACCAGCAGTCTGTTGTTGCAACATCTCCAAGATTAGATTTCTATTGTCATTACCTTCTGGATTAGTAGTGATTAGACCACTATCAACCAATTGCTGGAAGAGTCTAGCCTCGATACCATTTGTAGGAACACCTGATGTATGACGGGATAGATATGGATAGATATCACCACTCAACCACATATTATTCAAATAATGGTATCTCTCAGGTTGTAAACTTGCAACATGACCATTCTGAGTGGCTTTGAAACCACTTTGACCATGTGAATTCATATACGGAGCATTTAGAGTCTTTGTGAGGACACGATTTGAGCCTTTCAAAGCAACTAGAATCACCAAACAATTATTAGGGTTTAAAAACACACCATCTTTATTCGTACAGTAAGGCTGATGTAGATGGGAGATCAAATGTTCCTTGTTATTGCGACCTTTTTCAAATATCTTATGTCCACATGCCAAACAAACAGCAAAATCAATACGGTTTTCAGAGTTTTCAACTTCTTCATCCGGTGGGAATCTTTCTTGATCGGCAGATGAAGTAGTGAAATAATCTAGTTGTTTTGGTAAATCTACCAGTTTAATCACACCTGGATATGGTAAGCCGTTCTCCATTTCAACTGATGCCCATTTGAATATCTCTTCGTTACCATGTTTAGATAATATTGTTTCAAGATAGTTCAATCCTAAGGAGGAAAGAATTTGATCAATATAATCAGTTTTGTCAGACACGGAATCAAGTGTATTAATTTTGAATGATGGTATTAAAACCTTACGTATGATAGCAAGTTTTCTAACATCGTTTAGAATCAACCTTTTGTATAGGAAGACAACACGAGAAGCAAAACTATCATCTGTGTTAAACCTCTTGATATGTTCTTTGATTGGACCAACATTTGCACCTTTTCTCAACTTCAACAGGTTTCTATATGGTACCAATTTCTCTGATGATAGTATTTTTGCATTGTATGAAGAACTCACTGCATACTCACCAAATGAATAGGTATTATTAAGGATAGCCCGAATGTACTTCTCACTATAATACTTAATCACGCTTTCACACAGATCAACATAGTAATATGTACCCCAGCCTAACAAGTAGACGAATGTTCCCATGAAATCGTCAATTCTGAGACTCTTCTTGATATCAGAAATGTATTTCTTCTTTGAAAATTGTGGTGTCTCAGTTAAGAGACATAGATAATATTGAAATAAGGTTCTCAACAACTTGTATTTCTGTTCAGGGATTTGGTCAAGGAGTTTTTGATATGCATCGTTACCGTTGATTCTAGTGGCAATCTCTGCTTGTGATATTGTATTCGCAAAAATATCACCAATATGTTTGGCCTGACCATAATAGTTCTTGCCTTTCGTATTGTCTCGAATAATAGACTCAAACTGATTCAGACCACCAACACCCAATGGAATCATGATGTTTTCGAATAAATGAGCACTGAATTCACCAAATGGAAAGGTGTCATCTGTTTCAATATCTGGAACATAGAATAGAGTATAATCACTAAGTCCACGCAAGGGAATGACTGGTAAGTATCTATCATGTGAAGTTTTGCAGAGTGGACATTGAAATGCCATTTTATTTAGATTATTGTCTTCCATATATGTATGCAAACAAGTCCAGTGGATCATATGGTTACAAGAGTGACCAACAAATCCCGAATGCGAAACATAGCTATAGTGACGATAGTCAGGAGTTAAGCCCAATCCCTCTGCATTTAAATTGTTTTCAATGGAATCATCACCCCAATCTTTAAAAGCTCTATCAATGAAGAACCTGTTCGTTGGTGGTACTTTTCTGAAAATACCACTTTCAGTAGAAGCAAAAGGCGCACAGAGAATATCAGTAAGAGATTCAGTACCTTGACAAAGTACACAATGTTTAGTGTCTTCTTCAACTGATGTAGTTGCTTCTTCATCATCACCGTCAGTCTTGGATGTATCATTTTCATCAATGAATTTTTGTTGTCTTTTGGACATCTTTGCTAAAATTTTCTTTTGACGTTCTTTCGCTAGTCTTCTTTTACGTTGTTCTTCAGTCTCATCGAAGTCAACCCCCTTCTTTTTCTTCTGGTCTTTGTATTTTGTGACTTCTTCTTCACCAAAGCACAGCAATAGATCTTCAATGACGGTGCTATCTGTTTTAACGATCAACTTTTCTAGTAAATGATCTGCCACTGATTTAGTGTACTTAGAAAATGATGACAGAACAGCAATGCTGAAAAGATGTTCTGAAATCGGAATTTGCTTGAAACATTCTATGAAATGTTCCTTTCCATTCACAAGTTCATCATCTTTAATAGCAGCATGTAATAAATGAAGAACATGTGGAACAAATGACTCCGTTTTCTTTTCAATACAGAAAGACAATAATTTAGAGATCAACTTAGCAAAACTGATAGTTCTGGTAAAGTCACCTAGATTAGTGAAGTTTGGAATCTTTTGTAAGCGAGGTTCAATGATAATATCAGATGGTTCTTTTGATTTTGGGGCTAAACCTTTTGAGATAATAGAAACACTGTCCATGAAGTCTAGTTCACTAGTTAACATAGGGTCAACTTGTTTTAGGTATTCAGGTTTCAAGCTGTAGCGACCTTCATCGTTTAAACCTTTAGGAGCAGAGAATATTGTCAATTGTGAGAAGACCTCTTCAAAGTCTTGAGTGTTATACTGATCAATAGGACATGTTTCTTCCAACTGTGAGAACGTGATAGGAGCAGCAAATACAGCTAACTTCAGTTCCTCTTTCATCAGAAGCTTTTTACGCTCATCTTCATTATCAACTTGCACAAAGTCAGCTCTGCTTGCAAGAAGAACATATAGGAATGAAATAAGCTGCTCAACAATAATCTCCACTTTTTCTTCATAGATAGTCTTCTCGAGTGACTGGTTATTAGAGAACCATTCAAGAAGCTCGAAGCGATCAATCACGTTTAGGAGTGCACGCTCAGGATCTGTGGTCAACAAGGCAACTTGATAAAGGAATACATCAGCTTTATAATGTAGTTGTCCCTTATAGATCTCGGATTGACGTTGCACAGCAAGACCATTTCTCACCCAAAATTGTGACTCGATTTGAGCATTAAGAACAATGGATCTCAATGGAATATCTGCCACTTGCAAGAAATCATTATATGAAGTTTCCAAGATTGAAGTAAGTTTTTCAGAAGATGTACCAGCAGCAGCAAGCATTCTCTGCAATAATATATGGGAGGCGTGGAGGAATCCAACAGAGTCTGAAGAGACTTTGAAATCAATGAGTTGATAGTCTTTAAATTTTTTGAAGTTTTCTGAGCCGTAGGAAGAAAACAACGATGCCATTGATGATATGCAGTTTGGAACAAGGTTGTCTAAGTTTCTCAACTTTGAACGTGAAGTGGCGTTGTAAATAACCTCAGAGACAAGGAAAAATATATCGTAATATTGAATATAGTCCATTTTCTCATTCAGAACATGATTTCCAACTTTTCGCTTGAGCTGCCAGAGAAAGTTGAAAGATTCAATAATCTTAGAGAAGTAAGGAAACATCTCTGGGGTGTACAGATTTTTGAGTGATTCAGCTTTTTCAAAAATAAAGTTCAAGTCATGGAAAGTCTTTCTGAAAGAAAGTGCTTTAGCTGTTGAAAGGTCTTCAGATCTTTTTGGCACAGTGAATACTAAGCGTCCTTCACCATTACGTGTCATAAACTTTTCAAATAATGATGAAACTGATCCCAATACATTCATCAAAAGATCGGTACTCACAATTGTGGAAGAGTTTGTTGGACATGTGAAAAATTGAACTGACAAAGGATCAAGAACACTCACTAGTGGCTCTCTTTCAAGTTCATAAAAGTTTTCAATGATCTGAGGGTATACATTAACGATCTGTGTTGCAGCAACCTTTTTATATTCGAGATCAGAAACCAATGTCGAGACTATTAAGTCATGTACTGCACCTCTGATATCTTTCCAAAATCTAATATCAAAGAACAAGAGGTATTGCAGTCTTGAAGAGTAAACATCATGCACCCCAAGTGAGCTTATACCAACAGTAGTGGATTTGGGTATGAGATTTCCTGAAAGTTGTCCATTGTATCTTGAGTTGGAAAGAGAAGAGATCGCAGGTGGAACATCTTCAATTGGAATTTCGTAATGATCACACAAAGATTCACATAATGCACGTCTGGATATTGTTTGAAGTTGAGTGTTTGATGAGCGTGTCATAGATAGTAACCAATCAATCAAAAGCTTTGAGATCTCTTGTCTGTTGTAATGGATATTGGAGATGACAGAGACAGCAAAGTTAGTTTGCAACACATCATTCATATGGTCAGAGACTCGTACCAAGGATTTGCTTTTGAGCACTAGTCCTCTACCATTACCATCAATCTGCATAGCTATGTCTTTTGCAAGTCTGAGATTACAACCTCCGATTGTAATAATTGCGTTTCGAGCCTCCGTAAAATCATGGTACTCATCATTCCAAAGAATAGTATAGAATTCACTTTCAGAATCTTTTTCTGGATCCTCATCTCCAAAAAGTTTTGCTATGTTTTGAACATCTTCTTTTAAAAATTCATAAGTTCTTAGAGTTTTTGCCGAGTACAAGGTTTGTGATTGGGATGCCATCACTTTAAGCACAAAATCTAGACACACACTAAAAATGCCTTTCAAAAAGTTTTTATAGTCATCATTGTAGATATTTTCATCGTTTGTCGAGCTAGATTCTTCAGCATTGCACTTACAGTGTAGTTCTCTAGTCCAAGCTTCAGGATCACCACAGTCACATATACCGCTGTTTCTATCTGAGCAGATGTTAACACTCACCTGGTGGCCAGAATGATCAGCTGTATTGAAGCAACGAACACAAAGCACACAGGTATTATCAAAACCACAATCGATACATCTGTAGATTGGTTCACCAACGTTGAATTTTCTTCCACAATTTCTTCCAGCATGTGAAGCTGAACTTGAATTTAAAGCTTTAAAGATTTCACCATTCACTCTATTGTTTTTCAGATCGAATAACTCATTCCAGTCATGTGGCAACCGAGCACGGGTCTCAGGAGGCAAGTTGTTGAATGTGTGTTGTCCTTCAAGACCAGCAATCCAGTATAGAGATGTGAATAGCGAGTGTTTGATGTCATTGGAGTGCTCTTCAAAGCTGTTCTTTGATATACTCAGTAGCGCATCACGAATGAATTGTATTTTATCACTGGGTGGGCTCATTTCTTCTAATGTTTGTAGGAGTTCTTTAAAATGTCTTGAAGTATCACTAAATCTGAGTAATTATGTATGAAGATGTTAATCACGGAGATTCTGGTTACCAAGATGCCTAATGTAGTGACTCTTCTAAAGTGAGTATGTGAGTGTGATGTTCTCCCAAATTATTTAAACTAGACTAGCCTCATTAGTGATTACCCTCTCGTTGGCTATTTGGATGGGAAAAGAACCCGCGAACTCGTTCGGTGATTTCTTTGTTAGTGGCAATTCTCTGGAAAGCGCGATTCGCGAATCGCTTTGTGTAAACAAAGAAAGATGCACTTTTATTAAGGCTCATTGAGCCCAGATTTGTCTTAAAGCTCATCTACAAGAATCATACGAGTGTTTGTGGTCTCAGCACTGCTATTATAATCACAACCAGCCCAAAGAAGTATCACTGTCGCACGTTGAAGACCCATAAATCGATTATTTTGGAACTCACAAGACCTCAATGCCTGCAGACGGCGCATCTCCATTCGATGCTCCATTCGATTCATGTACCAATACTGCCTCATATGAATTCAACGCTATAAGTCAAACAGAATCTGCTGATATAGCTGATCAAACGAGTACTTTGGCTGGCTTGAATCAATCTCGTCAAATGACACCACCTGAACTTGAACTTGATCTTGATCCTCCAATTCCACCTTCAAATACTGATGAGATAGCCGACTCCACTCTACCTGATGATGCACAGAATAGTAATTCATACCCTCCTGCAGATAGCCATCACCATGAATCCCCTTCAACTATAATAGAGCGTGGTAATATGCTTAGGAAATCATTACTTCAATTCCCTCGTCGTTATGATCATGAGTTTAGCCGAGCTACAATAGTTGATCTTCGCCGCCTTCTATTTTTTGCAACCTCCAATGCAGGTAGATATTGGAAGCATTTGCTTCCAGACGTTGATGAGTCTGTACTACCAAAGGAATGGCAACATGTGAGCTCACCAGAAAGATTTCAACATTTGGAAAATGATGAAGTTTATTTTCAACGTGCAAACCATTTCGATCCATCACATCCAAATAGATCGTGCGGAAGACAATTCAGAAGAGGAGAACCAATTCATCGCTGTATAACATGTGGAAAAGACGAGGGATGTGGAATGTGTACACATTGTTTTGATGAAAAAGCTCATGAAGGACATGATGTGTTCATAAGTATTTGTTCACGTGAAGTTGGTGGTATATGTGACTGTGGTGATGAAGAGGTGTGGAATACAGAATGTTCATGCATCCATTTCCAGAAGGAAGAAAACGATTGCATCCCAGAAGAATTCCAGAATAACTTAATGATGATGTTCGAAGTAATTGTTGACTATATAGTTGATGTTTTTGCAGGGTGCACCCAGACTTTAACAGGGAATGTCCAAGATAAAAACACCATCATAAGAGACTCCTGGTTATCCAATTTAAGCTCAGAGGTATATCTTGGTACTGATTGGGCGTCTGATAACTACTACCTAGTGCTCTATAACGACCAAAACAAACAATTTAGAGATGCGGTACGCAACATTTGTGCGGCCACACATAAAACAGAAGATTTTGCATCTATGCTCGCTGAAGAAGCCCATGTTAATGGTCGTGCAAAGGTGATGCAGTCCACTAACATTGATGAACTACTTGAAGCTCAGAAGAAGGTTTCAAAACTTGGGTTTTCTACAGCCATTAAAAGTGCCAGAGATCTGTTTCGTGAGGATATGTGCTCTGAAATGCTGAAATGGCTTCTGGAAATGACAACAGGACCTGTTTTTGGTAATTATAGTATTGCAAGAAATATACTAACAAAGGTGTTTTGTATGAAATGGAATGTTGGAAGTGTTGCTGCTGTCAGCGCACCAGCAGAAACTTTCCCTGGAAGTTTACAAGAAAGTAAGATACCACTTTCAATATACTCCTCACCATTAGAGCCTAGAGTTCGGACATACTATTGGAACCACTCACTAGATGAATGGAGTATTGATAAAAACCTGGCAGCTGACTGTGGGTATGACCCAGCATTTATTTCAGAGAAAAAAGATAGCTTGTTACATGGGACAAGACTACAATATCTTCTGTACTTTGACATTAGACTCTGGAAGGGAATTAGAAACACATTACATCGCATGTTTACTACTGTTATAGCCTCAAACTCCAGATGGAGATCTATTGTGTGTGCACAGTACGTTGATATTCACTCCGTTTTACTAGAACTTTTTTTTCTATATGATAGAGAGCCAGAGAGCAGCGTTCTTACTAGCCTGAATGCTCAAATATTCGCATCCCCTTCAAATGCCACAATGACTGCAAAACACGGCTCTCTAACGGAATTCTTAGCATCAGCTATAGGATTTCTAACACAGTTGCATGTGATCCCCCCAGAGAAAGTTGATATATTAGCTGGTCTACATCCTGCATCCTTCAAGAGTAGAAAAATCAGTCAAGTATTTTATGATCTTTGTTGTGTTTTGCTGAAAACTGAGAACTATGATAAGATCTTAACTATCCAATTCGTTCACCAGCTCTGTGATCTCTTGGAGTTATTTCAAGGAAAACCAACTATACGGAGAGAAGCATTGGAGCATGTCGAATATGAAACGAATGATTATGGACTGTATTTCAACATGTACTCGATGACATCGTCCCTCATTGAAATGTTTACGAAGACCTTCCCAAAGGCAACTGATCATGATCTGAGACCGTTAATTCAGATCATCATGGAACGCATAATGAAGCGTACTTTATTAGCAAAAAGTTCCGATGTCCAACTCAAAACAGATGAAATTCTTTTCAAGTACAAGCTCGTTGATACTATTGAGGGTCACCAGTCTGTTGTCGACTTTAAGGTCCATTCTGGTACTATGAGCTTTCTGCATCCACTTCATTCTTTTTTTGCTTTAGCTGTTCAACATTCCAAAGTTAAAGATTTGCTCGGTTTTGTGAGGAACGTTTTAATCAAACATAAAGAGCGGATAAAACTTACTTCTCTCACTCACCCAAGCTTAGTTAGTTACTGCATATTAGAATATCCATTACGTGTTCATGTTATGCTGTCTCAAATTCGTGCAAGGTTTTGGGTAAGAAATGGTTTAAGTATCAAAACTCAGTTACATATTTACGAGTCCAGTGGTATAAGGGAATCAGGCTACAAAAGGGATTTGAGTCTAATCCAATATGCAAGTAGCATAATTCCTCATCATGCATTTCTAGCAGAAATATTCGAAAGATGGGCATTGGTTGCATGGCTAAAAGAAGACTTTGGTAATCAATGTGACTATGATGAGACTGTCCTTCAGGTCATGGTAGAGGAATGTTTGCTATTCTTCATTCATCTTCTCACAGATACGAGTAGTGTCGTTAATAGCGAAAACATAGCTGCAGAAAACTGTAAGAAGTCATTGATCCAAGTCTTATGTTTTGGCCCTCTATCATACTCCAAACTATGTGCAAAAGTTCCGGACTTTCTGGTTCATGAAAAGAAGTTTGATCTTTATTTAAAGATGGTTGCTGATTTTGTTCCTTCAAGATCTGAGGGCTCTCCAGGTGTTTTCAAGTTGAAACCAGAACTGATGAATCAAGTTGATGCGTACTATATTCATTACAATGCCAATAAAAGAGAAGACGCAGAAAAACTCATAAGAGAGAAGGAGATGCTTTCAAAAGAAGTAAACTACAACGAAACATTTCTCAAACCAAATACACCAAACTTTAATGGTACCATTTTAAGAGGTCTCTATAGAATCACAACTTCCAAGCTGTTTGTTCAGTTTATAAAGAGTACATTGAAATTTATTGATATTGAAGGTATTTCTAAAACAGAAAGCATGTTGTCACATGTTCTACACCTTCTCCATATTGCAGTGGAGGGGAAAAATTTGGCATATGCAGCTAACTTGTACGAAAATATTTGGTCTGAATTGAGAGCTGATCATAATGAACCGTTCTATTATGAAAGTGTTGGTGCTATTCTCTATAAACTTTTGACTAATGAAACGTTCAGCGCACATCATGGAAAGATTAGGGCAATCTATCGTGTTCTTATGGAGAAAAATAAAGCCATTACTGGATATTTAAAAGAACAAGTTGAGAATTTTGATCCAAATGTTTTAGGTGTTGACTTTGCTAACAAGGAAGAAGCCTCTGCAGCTCGTAAGATCGAGTTAAAAAAGAAACTAGCAAGAGAAAGACAGGAGAGGATCATGGCCAAGTTCAAGAAACAACAGAAGAAATTTGTTGATAAGAACAAAGCAGTCGAGGAAGAAAACGACGAAGAAGTGGAAGCCGAAGAGGATGACGTGACATGGAAGTATCCTAAGGAACATTGCATCTTATGTCAAATGCCTTCAGACAATGATATTTTTGGTTCTGTCTGCAATATTGGAAAGTCTTGTACTAGTAGAACAACTACATTACAGGAAAAATATTGGAGCTTAAGGTGTTTTGAGGACTGCAAGGAAATGAATTCATCTGAATTAACTGAACCAGGTGATGAAGTGAAGAAGTATCTCAAGGGCATTGAAGAAGCTGTTGTTATCGGACCATCATTTTCTAAGGGTCAAGGCAATGGTATCAATATAGGTGTTACAGCTGTGGGTTGTGGTCATGGAATGCATTATTCATGTTATCAACGGTATCTGACATCATCCCAGACTAATCAGATGCAGATTACTAGAACTATTCCCGAAGATTTTGAAAATTCTGAATTTATCTGTCCTTTATGTAAATCTTTGGGTAATACTTTTGTTCCTGTGCTATGGTCTTCCAATCCTGATAAGTTGGCAGAATTCACAAGTTATTCAGATAATTGGTTTGATAGTTTTAAAGACGTTCTGGATAAACCATGCTCTGATAAAGAGTTTACTCAGATTTTGTCAGCCAATTTGATAGAGAGTACCAAGAAGCGTGTTTTAGGAAAATTTCAAGATTCTTTATTCAATGCTGATGAGCATTTAGATCATAGAAATGTGCCTATTCAGAAGTTTCAGGATGCAATCAGTAAAAATCTGGTAGTTACACAAACCGTACCAGTCAATTACCTTGTTTCCAACACTATCAGAGAAGCTGAGATATCTGTAAGAGGAATTGAAGTGAAGTCTGGTGTTGTAACAGAAGCATTATCCAATCAGGTGCTGACGAATTTAAGAGTACTTCTGGAATTGAGAAAGACATGCATCGGAACAACTTGCTACAAAGAACTGAAGGAAAACGATCCTGATAACATACCTGGAACTTTTGTTCAACAAAGTTTAGGAAAGCTTCAATACCTCGCTTCAAACCAAATGTTTGATTCTATTGTGGATGTCAACATATTTGATTACATGCTATCTTGTGTACCAATGGAAGGTATTACTTACAATGGCCTTTATCGAATCTGTTTTGTTCATTATATCATCCAGACTCTCTCCAATATTTTATCTTTGGTAGGGTCTAGCTTCTTTAGCTCTGAAATCAGTTTATTTGATATTTCAAAGCTTAAGGCTGATAAATCTACTTTAGAAAATACCCTTTCATTGGCTAGAAAACTAAGAAACAATCACCCAATATTTGACAATTTACATGATGATATATTTGAAAGTGAAAGTTTCTCTACCGTCCTTTACACCATGTTGGTTCACACTTTAACTCCTTTTTTGAGAAAGTGTGCTATCTGGGCCATTTCAGAAGTTGGCGAAACAGTTGATTTATCAGAATATTCCAAAAATGATGGGTTAGAGGCTGATCGACTTTCCAAATTCTTGAACTTACCAACTATCTCTGAGTTCTTCGAGTTTTTGAACTCTGATGCAACTCCAGAAGGTCAAATATTCAATTCTTACGTTGAATACATTCAAACCACTGATAATGAACTAGACTTTGCTGGTATTGAATACCCTGGTCTAGTCAGATTGATAGACTTGCCTGAAAGAATGGATTACATATTCACAAAGTATATCTATAAATCTGAAGAGTTCATGAATTTACAGAATTGTGATCCGGCTATTTGCTTATTCTGTGGGGATGTTATGCAACTGCAAAAGAGATGGACTAATTCCAAGAGTGGTCAATGTAATCATCATACCGAGTCTGAATGTTTTAGTGATGTTGGTATGTACTTATTACCTAGACAAAGTTCGTTATTGCTTCTTTATAGAGGGATTGGTTCATTTTTCCCAGCACCATATTTAGCTGCACATGGTGATCATGAAGCTGAAGGTAAACAAGCTCAAGTGTTGTACTTGAGCAAGAAGAAGTATGATGAATTCATTAAAACACTGTGGTTGGATCGGAATATTCCAAATTTTATCACAAGAAAACTTGAAAATGCGCTGGATGTTGGTGGATGGACAACATTATAAGTACAAATAGTATTTAGCTGTATAGATCTATATGACTCCTATATTAATGACGATATATCAACTACTACTAAATTAATATTCTATTCATGTTTCGTATATTAATTCAATCAAACCAAAATAGGCCACGGGATGATAGTATCTATTCTAGTTTAGTTGCTTCTAATTTCTCAGCAGTTTCTTTAACAGCAGCTGGTTCAGAAGATGGTTCTGGAGTAGCAGATTTGTTTCCTGGGTGACGAGTACCTTTATCTTTCTTTACTTTTTTAACTTTCTTAACTTCAACTGGAGCTGGGTAACCTTTTTCACCAGCTTCTTGGAATTCTGGATCATTTTGGTAAGCTTCACGGATTGGAGCTAATAAAACATTGATGTAATCAGCGACACCAGTTTTCAAATCTGGAGGAGCCAATTTTTCTTCTTTGAAATCTTGAACGATATCTTCAAAAGATTTGTATGTGATTGGACCACCAAATTTCTCTGGACGATCGATTGGGAATTCAAAGAAACCAGCACCAAATTTCAATTCTTGGATTGGAGCAATGACATATTGGATGAATGATAATAAACCATTGTCATCAACGTTACCTGGAGCACAGAAAGCAGTGTTAATTTTCTTCTTCACTTGTTTTGGTTCTTCCAAGATATCAATTTTAGAGTTTGGATCAGAAGCAGACATTTTACCACCTTGAGTTAAACCTGGAACCATTGGGTTCATTAAATGAGCTCTCTTTTTGTATTGTAAAGATGGTAAGTTTTCTTCAGCCAAGACGAAGATCTTTCTTTGATCAACACCACCGAATTGGGCATCAACACCTAAATGTTCTTCATCTAATGCTTGCATTAGTGGATAGATCAAACCACTTAACAATGGGTTTGAAACTTGTTTAACAACATCAGCACCAGCTCTCTTGGCGTCATTTTGAGAAACAACGTTAGATAGACGGAAGATATCAAGTGTGTATTTTTGTTCTAATTGGTAAGAGGAACCAACAACGAATTTTAATTTTTCAATAGGAACATTGATAGACTTTAGAATAGCTTTGACAACTTTTTCATAGTAGACAGCACGGTGGTTAACAACTTCTAGTGGAGCTTTCATGTTATCTAAGAAAGCGTGTAGATCAGCTAAAAGAACGGTGACTTCACAACCAGCTTTTAAGAAATCAGCTAATTTGGTCATTGGAACGAAGTAACCACAGTGTGGTCTACCAGTTGGAGCAGTACCCCAGTAGACTCTTAGTGGACGTTTTTCATTTTCCAAAACGTTCTTTATGATTTGACCGTTTAGAACTTCTTGCAAGTTCTTGGTGATAAGTTTGTATTGCTCTTCTGGATCAGTGATGATATCAGCCATTGTGTAGACAAAGAGTGGGATCTGGGATCTTGAAAGAGTTCTTTATCAGAGATGTTCTTTTGATTAAATTCAAGTGTTTTGTGGTTTTTTTTCTGGCCGAAGTCATCGCGAACTGGAACACACACTGGTTCTGAAAGTTACGCATGGACATAGCAGAGCACTGGCGTAACTAGCAGTACGTATCTGCCCGGAACGACTTTCCCAAAACGTGCTAAGCTCAGAAACAGTGGGCAGTTTGTCAGTAAAGTGTCTAAGTACGTTACTGATTAGCAGCTAATGAACCAAAGGGCTTAACAGATAGACACAGGGTTCTTTAGATAATGACTGATCAGACAAGCGCAATCACACAGCCAACAATCAACCCAAAAAACACAGCAGAAGCATTTGAACTGAGTTTTTATTCTGGTCACAAGGGAAAGTTTGGCCATGAGTTTCTTCGTATGTTACTGACAATGGTTACATATTGATCTGTGAAGAGTACTTACTAACAATAAACTCATCATATAGAATTCCAGAAAAGCACAGCTGACGATGGGAAGAGTGCTACTTTGAGATACACTAATAGCTCGAATTACCGTAAAGAGGATTCCATAGAGAAGAAAGGTTAGTATAAAAATGTGATGAGATAAATGACACAAATGGTTACTAACAGAATTCATATAGTTGATATTTCAGCAACTGTTGTCAAGCAGTTGAAAGAGATAATTGCTGATAGTGAAATACTACGGTACGTATCTATACATGCTTGGCCAGCAATTGACCACCTACTAACAAATCAATAGGGAATCCGATGCGAAATGGCCACCTAAAGATAGAGATGGCAGACAGGAGCTGGTTATAAAGTCTGGGAGACACACAAAGAGATTTGAGGTGAGTATGACAATTATACTCGATTAGGAGTGGTATATACTAACAATTATAAAGACAACAAAGATAGGGTCACTAAATGATGTTAAACACAGCGATGATCCAGATGGACTAAGAGTCTTTTACTATCTGGTACAAGACATCAAGGCACTTATATTTTCATTGATAAGTCTTCATTTCAAGGTATGTAAACGCCCAAAAAAAAAAGACCATGTTTTATTTGAAACACTAACACTTTAACAAATAGGTCAAACCATACTAATTACTGTACACAATACAACACAACTCTTCTTAGTACAATACTGATTGTAGTATAGATCTTCTATATCTTTTGTTTACTATACGACAAGTGCTATATAAAATTCGCGAATTGTTTTGTTAGTAAATTTATCAATCAAAAATAAACAACTTTAAGCAATTGCTTACTATAACAACTAGACAAGCCAGCCTCAGCTCATTGGAAACGGAAAGAGCGTTAGAAATACAATGGCCTTCAATCCACTTCGTCCACCACCACGTCCATTTGCAAAGAGAAAACCAACTAAGCCTGTCCAGAAAAAACCTACAACAAGTACAACTCCATCAACGGCGAATACTCCAGTTGACAACCCAAACGATTATAACGAATACTCATTGAGAGCATGTTCTAAAGAAGATATTGAGAATGTCCGTACACATATTTTGAAGTTTCAATCCAAACAGAAGGTTGACCCTACCACATTCAACAAACCAATTAGATTACATCGTAAAGAAACAAGAAACTTACAATATCAATTGACTCGTGCTGAAATTGAACAGCGTCAAAGAGAAAATGCGGAAGAGAAGGCAAGATTGGAAGCTGAACAGAAAGAACGTGAGGAAGCTGAGAAGATAAATGGTGGTCCTGTAGGATCTAGATATGATATCTCTATGGATCCAAATGTTGCACCAGAACCTGTTAAAACAGAAGAACAAAAGAGACTAGAGAAACAAGAAAAAATCCTAGCAAAGATTGGACCAGATTCACATGGAAGAAAAGGTAAACAACAACTGAAGAAGAAAACTAGAAAACTGACTGCTGTTGATGAAGAAGTTAAAAAACTTAGATATGAAGAATATTACCCATGGGTGATGGAAGATTACGATGGTGCTAATACATATGTTGGTAGTTACGAAGCAGGTAATTCCGATACTTATGCATTGTTGGTGTTTGATAATAATGGATTCAAAATGATTCCAGCTGATAAAGTTTATCGTTTCACACCAAGAAATAAATATGCTACATTAACGTTAGAAGAAGCTGAGAAGAGAATGGAAAGACATCAACAAATTCCAAGATGGTTGATGAAACATTTAGATGAAGACGAACAAAAACTAACAAGACATGAACGTACCAAGAAGAAATTGAAAACTGTTGTTGGTACGTCTGAGAATGATAAAGGTGGTCGTGATTCCGATAATGATGATTTAGATTTTGAAGAAGATTTCGCAGATGATGAAGAAGCTCCAATTATTGATGGTGATGAACAAGAAAACAGAGAAAGTGAAAAGAGAATCAAGAGAGAAATGAGAGCAGCAAATGCTATGGGTCTTCGTAGTGATGCAGAAGATGATGACGATGATGATTTGTTTGAAGATAGAAAAGTTGATAAAGAAGGTGAAAAAGTTCGTAAAGCATTATTGAAAACCGAAATGAGTGGATTATATGAATCAGATGATGATAAAAATCCATATTTATCAAACTCAGACTTGGAAGAAGAGGAAGAAGAAATCAAAGAAGAGGAACCAACTGTTAAAGTTGAATCTGGTAGATCAAATACCCCTACTGCTAATCCAAGTCGGAAACCAACAAAATCACCACCTGTTAGATCTATTAGAGTTCAAAGTATCAATAGACCATCTGGTTTTGTTGTTCTTAAAGCATTACCATCAGTATTGATTAAATTTCCAAAAGGTGAATGGAATCCAAATGCCAAAAAGAGAATGATCGAAGGTGGAGATCAAGGAAATGATGATAGATCATCTAAGAGAGTTAAGTTGGAATCCGGTGAGGTATCTATACCTCCAGCTTCTCCAGTGATTAAAGTTGAAGAAGGTGGTATCGCAGAGCAAAACCTGGGTGATTTATTAGTCGATCAAGATATTATTGACATTGTTAAAGTTGAAAAAGTTACAGCTAAGGAATTGATCCATAAGTTGAAACATAAATTATCAAAACATCCTGATAATAAGACCAGATTAAAATTATTAGTTAAGAAACTACTTAAGAACGAAGATGGGTTTTTGGTTTTGAAAGTGGACGTTTAAACCTTTTGAGCTTACAGCTTTAAAAGTCACAAAAAGCAAAAAAAAAGTAGATAAATATAACACATGTTTTAATGATGATTTTCCTGCAAATTACAAATCAACTATGTAGTTTTGTCTATAAGCTTATCTAAATAACCTCCATGATTTCATCATCACCATCACTTTCATAATCTTCATCTTTCATTTCAACTTGTCTAACTTCAACATCTTCAAGTTGTTCGTCTTGATCTTGTAATTCTAAAATCTCTTCAATTTTTTCTTCACCTTTCATTTCATCTCTCATTAACATTTGAACTAATCTATCACATAATTCTTGGATATCTTCAATTTCAATGTTTTTATGAAGTTCTCTGATCAATGGATAAACAGATTTAGTACGTAAGTATTCTCTAACGGATTTTGATGAACATAACAATAATAAAGATTCTAAATGAACTGCAATGATTTCAGATGATGGATCTCTTTCTTTATCTTCTGGTAATAACTGTAATTCATCTGGTAATTCGAATAATTCATCTTCATCAAGGTTAGCATCTTTTGAAGTAGCAATTGGCAATAGTAAATATGGTAATAAATTAACACCATCTTCTTTCAATAGTTCTTGATGTGATTCGATTTCAAATAAAGAGTTTTTAATGGTGGATGCAACACCTTCACGTCTAATTTTCATGTCATATTGTTCAGTAAATGCAAGTAATTTGGAGATTGGAACAATATCATCGTATTCTTGTCTAGTGACAAAATACTTTCTACCTTCAACAAATCTGGAGAAATCAGCAAAGAAGAAAGCTAAATAATCATAATCACAACTCTTGTTCAATGATCTCTTAGCACCTTTGACGAAAACATCTAGTAAACAGTCAATAGCTTTTGTACTTTTGAAAACTTCTTTGTTCTTTGGTTCAACTTCCCATTCATAAATTCTCTTAATCTCATCATGTTTTCCTAAATTAGTCAAGACGATAGTAGCTAAATCGGCATTTCTGTTGTCCAAGTCAATGATCATGGATATTAGGTATTTCAAGAATGAATCATCAGTAGCTATCAAGTTTCTAATTTTATCATCATCACATAAATTAGCTAAAATGGTCAAGGATTGTTGTACTATAAGTTTACCTTTATCTCTAGCTAAGACTTTTAAATCTTTAATTGGTCTATAATCATCATGTTGGAAGATAACACTTTGTGGGCCTTGTGAGTAACCGACCAAATGCTCTAGAGCAACGGTTCTGATTGGGGCTTGAGGAGCATGTAAGAACTCCACTAATTCTTCTAGTTCACTTGGCATCTTTGATACTGATATACCTCTTATCTATTACCTTATAAATAATGTACGTAGTTACAAATCTTTTGGCGATGAGCTCTTGAAAATTTACAAAAGTGTTGCGCGTACCACCGCGATTGAGCAGTTCCGCGAAAATTTCATGAATTTGACAAAGAATCTTCTAGAAGGACATATTATGTAAGCACAATTCAGCTATGGTATTTGTAATTATGAGTGAATAAGAAGTGTAATGGTTGTGTAACTGATACTATGCGTTGATTAACTATAGTCTATTATACTTTAAGTAATTACGGGATTAATAACTATCTCCTTAATTGAAAAAGTATCATATTTCATAATTTCACTTTAAAGCATTTACAGCCGGGTAACACGCTCAAATCGCCACTTTTTCAATTGTCGAGAGGGATATAAGAAATAGCATTAATCTTTTGTTCATTACATCAATCTTCCTTCAATCAATCTATAACTAAACTTATATATACACACTTAAAAATGTCTGACTGGGATAACGTTACTGTCATTGGATCCAAAGCCCGTATCGGTGGTGGTGGTCCAAGAGCCAATGTTGCTAAAACTCAAGCTCAAATCAACGCTGCCAGAAGAACTGGTAACGTCTTGAGTGTCGATAAAAAATACGGTTCTACCAACAGATCAAACGATGTTGAAGGTCAAAGATTAACCAAAATCGATAGATCTGATGATGTTGTTGCTGTTAAAAAACTAGACCCAGCTGTCGGTAAAGCAATTGCCAAAGCTCGTCAAGATAAAAAACTTTCTCAAAAGGATCTAGCAACTAAAGTGAATGAAAAACCAAATGTTATTAACGATTACGAAGCTGCTAGAGCTGCTCCAAACCAACAACTTCTAGGTAAACTAGAAAGAGCACTAGGTGTCAAATTAAGAGGTAAAGACATTGGTGCCCCATTATTCGGTCCAAAAAAATAATAGGTGCCTGATTCTGTCTAAATTCTCTCTGATGAAACGCTCGACTATACCTCCATTTTACATTTCTGCATAGGATAGTGTATGACTGAGAGAAAATATGATCTTTCAATAACAGGTTTAATGATGTTTATGGTTATAACTCTTTTATTTACTTTCGCTTAGGTGCTTTGATTTTACATATACATTTACATATGGTTCATTAAGAATCTACTACATTTTCATAGTTCATGCCTTTGTATATCTTTATGAATAGTGATATCAAGTCTACCGTAAATAATCTCGTAATAATACTACTCACTATATCTCATTGTATATCAATTGATAGTAGTATCTTTATTACTTCTCCATTTCTCTTATGGTTTTGAGCGTGCGCACGTCATCTCAAAACACCCAGACACCACAAGAAAATCAAAAAAGAAAAAAAAAAGAACAAAATGAAAACAAAAACAAAGAAATGTGGACACAGATTTTGAATCAAAACCATCGATACGGAAATAGACTTGATACACTGTTTTAGAAATGGCTTCTCTAGATTTCGAAACCAAATACGCTGACGATGAAGTGTTCTCGTTAGCTGGAAAATCCATCAAATTCGACACAAAAGCTGATATTGAACCATACTTAACCAAATTAAACGAATTGAAAAATGTCAAGAAACTTGATTTCTCTGGTAACACCATTGGTATTGAAGCTTCTGAATCTCTTGGTAAATCCATTGATCTACATAGAAACACTTTGGAAGAAGTCAACTTTGCTGATTTTTTCACTGGAAGATTGAAAGATGAAATTCCTAAATCATTGGAATACCTATTACCAGCTTTAGCTAAAGCTCCAAACTTACGTATTATTAACTTGAGTGATAATGCTTTTGGTTTACAAACCATCGAACCTGTTGAACAATTCTTAGCTAAAGCCGTTTACTTACAACATTTGATCTTGTCAAACAACGGTATGGGTCCATTTGCTGGTGAACGTATTGGTAAATCTTTATACAAATTAAGTCTTGCAAAGGAAAAAATCGGTCAACCATCATTGAAAACTTTTATTTGTGGTAGAAACAGATTAGAAAATGGTTCAACTACTTATTTATCTATTGGTTTGAGAGCTCATAAAGATTTACAAGTCGTTAAGTTATACCAAAATGGTATTAGACCACAAGGTATTGCTAAATTAATCAAGAATGGTTTGAAATACAACACAAAATTGACAATCTTAGATTTACAAGATAACACAATCACTAAAAAATCCGGTAAGATCTTAGCTGAAGCTTTATCTACTTGGAAAGATTTGAAAGAATTAAACGTCAATGATTGTTTATTGAACCCAGCTGGTTCTTTAGACTTAGTTACTGCTTTAAGTGAAGGTGATGTTTTGGAAAACTTCAAAGCTCTAAAGTTACAATATAACGAATTAGATCAAACTGCATTAGAATTATTGAAAGACGTTATCAGTGAAAAACTACCAAAACTAGAAATCTTAGAATTGAATGGTAACAGATTCGAAGAAGAAAACAGTACTATAGAAGAAATCAACGCCATCTTTGAAGAAAGAGGATTTGGTGAACTAGATGAACTAGATGACTTAGAAGAAGTTGATAGTGAAGAAGAGGAAGAAGAAGAAGAATCTGAAGAGGAAGAAGAGGAAGAAATCGCCGCTCACATCTTAGAAAAAGAATTACAAGAAGAACAAGAAACTTACACTAAAGATGATAATGATGAAGAAGTTAAAGAACTTGCTTCTGAATTAGAAATAGCTAGTATATGATTAAGTTTATTTTCTCTGTCTGGTTCACATAGCATATATAGTCCTTGAAACATAATTAAATAAATAATATATTGGTTCATTCTTCAATAACTAACTGTTTTTGTATCACGTCTAGGATTTTCTCTTTCTCATACCAATCTGTTTCTAACCATTTTTCAAGCTTTCTTGTTTTATAAGGTAGCTTGTTAATAGGTTTGATCTTGAAGTCAACGTGAACCATGAAAGTTGGTTGTTTCAATGTGAAAACCTCAAATAGTGTTGGGCAAGTGAATGTATTTTGGATTGGATTGAAATAAACGATGGATAGATCTAATAAATTGATCTGTGGATTCTTCGGTGCCTGATCGAATGATTTGACTGACGTTATAAGATTGTTGAAATTGGAGAATCTTGGATATAACAAATTGTTAAAGTTGGGCAAGTAATACTTCTCTGTTTGTAAGTTTTGTATCAGTCTATTTTGATCTGTAAACATGTTCACTTCAGGAAAATGAACTACCCAATTGTTGGTTTTGGTCTGAGTTAGAGATTGAAGCTTTGAATTCAATCTAACGGAGTCCATTGACCAGTTTTCATCATTTGCAAGTATTTGATATAATAGCATGACTCCAGGTACTTTCCAAAAGAAGTTCCAGGTGAAAAAGCTCAAGTTAATACGTTCACTGGTGGCATCCTCAACCAATGTTTTGAGATAATGTATTAGAATATGATCAAATAACGATCTGTGGTTACTGATCACAACACAGTTCTTTAAGCGATCAAGTGTCCCCCGATCTTTTAAGTCAACACCACTTAGGATAATTCTAATCTTTCTCTTGCTTATGAAGTATACCAATACCTTCCAAAACCCTTCACTGACTATAGTTAGAAGTGTTTCTGCAATTATATTGGGGTAAACCGTGTTGATAGCACCAATTAGAATATCACCCACAAAAAAGTTCAACTTGAAGAATTTAACCGCAAGTAGTACCATAAGATATCCCTTGATAATGCTGGAAAGTGATAATTGGGGTGGAACAGGGAAAATTCCTATTGCTTTGAGAAGCTCCATCATTACTGTATTACACTTTTGCATGCTAGCTCTAAAGACTGACAGTGATACAAAAGAGAGCTTATAAACAGCACAAAGATGTCATATATGAAGTCATGATATACCTCTGGATACTTTTCGGACGACATGCAGGTTTTCGTATTTGTGTTAAGCTTGGTTTTGTGGTAGTATGAATTATAGATCATCTAACATCAATTGCAATGTACTGTCAAATCTTTGAATAAAGCACTAAAACATTACCAATAAATAAAAATAATCAGCCACTAATACCCTATTACCACCATACATATCATCACCCACTGAATCACCACCAGTAACTGACCAATCGCCTTCTTTTTGTTGTTTGTTTACCTGTTGATTTTGGCCCAAATCAAAAGTTTTTGTGTCAAAACTAATTTCGCGAAGATAACTGTCCTCGGAATTTACCGTTTCGGGAAAGATGCCCTCGGTGATGAGATTCTCCTACATAAAATTTTTTTTATATAGACAACAGACGTCTCTTTAAGATATGAGTTTTGTAGAGAATACCAACAGCCAGAAGAATGTCTCGTATCATTGTCAAAGGGCTACCAAAGTACTACACAGAGGATAAGCTAAAGCAGCACTTCTCC
Organism: Wickerhamomyces ulmi; assembly: GCA_030569675.1. NCBI lineage: Eukaryota > Fungi > Ascomycota > Saccharomycetes > Phaffomycetales > Wickerhamomycetaceae > Wickerhamomyces > Wickerhamomyces ulmi. The sequence goes on from JAJMLN010000029.1 coordinate 138,785, forward strand.
AAAAAGGGTGAAATCACAGATGTTAAACTGAGAGTTAATAGACAAGGTGAATCAAGAAGATTTGCGTTTCTAGGGTTTAAGAATGAAGGTGACGCTGAAGAAGCTGTCAAATACTTCAACGGATCATTCATTGATACAGCCAAGATCGAAGTTTATCTAGCAAAAAGTTTTGTGGATCCAACTGTTCCAAAATCTTTCAAAGAGAAAAGAAGAGAAGCATATGATAGAATTAGAGCAAGAGAAGAAAGAGAACGTGAAAGGGAAGAACAAGAAAGAGAGTTTAAGAAGCAAAGATATGATAAGAAATCTAAGATCGATCAAGAGATTGAAAACGATCCTAAATTGAAAGAATTTATTGAAGCTACAAAATCCACAAATCAATCAAAATCATGGTCAAATGATGTTGTCGTTAATGAAGGAGGTGCTCCATCAAATTCTCTACTAGAAAAAGCTCTTGCCTTGAAAGATGGTGTATCTAAGGAAATACCGAGCGCTGAAAGTAAATTCGACAATAAAGTAGCTGATGAGATCTTCAAAATCCAAGAAAACGAAAGTGATGATGAATATGATGAGAACTTTGGTTCTAATAAGGCAGAAGAACAAGAAGATGAAGATGAACCAATGATGAGTTTGGATAGTTTGAAAGAAGAAAGTACCCCAGGTGCTGCTGAAGAAGAAATATCCGATTTAGAGTGGTTAAAAAGAAGAAGAATCCGTATTAAAGATAATGGTGAGATTGTTGAAGGTGGAAATGCAGTTAAGGACACTACTGATAAGCCAGAACATTCAGAAGAATCTGAAGAACAAGACCAAACTTCTCAAAGAACATCTCATCAACAACAACAGCATCAACAACAAAACTCAGAACCTCAACAATCAGAAGAAGAGATAAACATTCAAAAAATCCAACAAACCGGTAGATTATTCTTAAGAAATATTCTATACTCTGCATCTGAAGATGATTTCAAGAAATTATTCTCACCATTTGGTAACCTTGAAGAAGTACATATTGCCATTGACACCAGAACAGGCCAATCAAAAGGTTTCTGTTATGTGCAATTCACAGATGCCGATGATGCAGTTAGAGCATACATTGATCTAGATAAACAAATTTTCCAAGGTCGTTTATTACATATTTTACCAGGTCAAGGTAAGAAATCTCATGAATTGGATGAATTTGATTTAAAGAATTTACCATTAAAGAAACAAAGAGAGTTGAAAAAGAAAAGAAATGCAGCCAAATCACAATTCAGTTGGAATTCTCTATATTTGAACACCGATGCAGTTATGGATACCATTGCTGCTGATTTAGGTGTTGATAAGAGTTCATTATTGGATCCAGAAAATGCAGGTTCTGCGGTGAAACAAGCACTTGCTGAAGCTCATGTTATTGGTGATATCAGAAAGTTCTTTGAAAATAAAGGTATTGATTTAACCAAATTTGAGAATAAAGAAAGAGATGATACTGTTATTCTAATAAAGAACATTCCACATGGAACTACTGAAGCTGAAATAATAGAGTTATTTTCTCCATATGGTGAATTGAAAAGAATTATGGTTCCTCCATCAGGAACGATAGCAATTGTTCAATTCAGAGACGCACCAAATGGTAGAAGTGCATTCACAAAACTTTCTTACAGAAGATTCAAAAAGAGTATTCTTTATCTAGAAAAAGGGCCAGTTGGTTTATTCACAAGAGAACCAGGTCAAGATGAAACCATTGAAAAAACTGAAGTCAAAGAAGTTGTTAAGGAAATTCCAGACGATCACAGAGAAGTTAATGAAGAAGAAGTTGAAGTGTTTGAAGGTGCTACTGTATCGATCTTTGTTAAGAACTTGAACTTTGCTACTACTAATGAAGATCTAACGACATTATTCTCCAAATTACCAGGATTTGTTCTTGCCACAGTTAAAACTAAACCAGATCCAAAAGACAGTACCAAGAGACAAAGTATGGGTTTCGGTTTTGCTGAATTCAAGAGTAAAGGTGAAGCATCAGCTGCTATTTCTGCATTAGATGGTACTGTTTTAGATGGACATAAATTACAATTGAAACTATCACATCGTCAAAACGTTGTTGGTTCAACCAAAACTAAATCCACAAAAGCTCCATCATCTAAAATCATTGTTAAGAATTTACCATTCGAAGCTGCTAGAAAAGATGTATTTGAACTATTCAACTCTTTTGGTCAATTGAAATCAGTTAGAGTTCCAAAGAAATTCGATAAATCAGCTAGAGGGTTTGCATTTGTTGAATTTGTTTTACCAAAAGAAGCTGAGAATGCAATGGATCAATTACAAGGTGTGCATTTATTAGGTAGAAGATTAGTTATGCAATATGCTGAAGAAAGTTCTGGAGATGCTGAAGAAGAAATTGAAAAGATGACAAAGAAGGTGAAGAAACAAGTTGCTACTCAACAATTGGGTGCTTTGAGATTGAATGGTAAGAGAAAATTGGATCTTGAAGATGAAGATGACGATCACCACATTGACAATGTTTAGTTAATATTTAAATCATATAATCATTATATTCTACTAGTCACAATGTGTAGTTTCTGTGTAAATTGTATGAGCCTTGTAAGTATTGGCTGCAACGTCGGACTTATAAGGACATATATCAACCTATACCAAACAAAGTATATCTAATTACCAACTTGCAGTGATAACACCATATTATGGGTAAATAGAATGTACAACTGGCATAATCTACGAGATGAGATTGTCTTGCAACTCCACAGTTGGCCACACTGTCCACAGCCACTAGTAGCCACCAATAGCCACTGTGGTTGATGACGGACTTATAATCATACTTTCTTTGTCCGATACGATAAATCAATCAAAAGCACAGTGCCAAAATCTTCTCTGCACCAAGATGTCTTCGGCCTGGTTCTGGGACGAACCGAAAACTGTTGGTTGTACCGAGCATCTGTGGCTAATAATTAAGAGTGAATCATCAACTGTAACTATGAGCCAACTACTGCGATTCATAGTGAGAATATAGTGAGTATTTTGAGGAGTATGTACCGCTAGACCGTGGAGATGCTAATGGTGGCGTTTCACTTAACTGAACAGAGTATCAGTGGCTAGTTAGTAGCTTATCACTGTACACTTGTGCCCAGTACCCTTAAGAACTTGTGACACTACTAAGGACAGCTTAACGCTAGGCCTGTCTACAATTCTGTCTATGAGCCTGTCTAATTGGTATCACTGCTCAGGTACAGTGAGCCCCAAGCGCCCCAAGCTCTGCTGACAGTTTATTTTTTAGGCACTTGGCCCGTGTAACACCGAATTGCCCCAGACTTGCAGAAGTAACATCAATAATCAACACGTCTATGAACAGGTTAGATCTTTTCTTTTAGTTGTAATTAGTAGAAGTTCAAAGTGTTTCTTTTTGCTTTCTTGGAAACTTAGAATAAGCAGTTATACAAGTCTCGTTTGCTAAACTATACACATCTGCCTGCCTAAATAAACAGCCCAGAATTAACTGTTGAACCTGTCCACCGTCCCACGTCAATAAAGTCGACAGCAATGTACTTATTTGTCCGATGACATCGATATAAAAATTCGTAATTGTTAAAGCCACAAGCTGACAACCGAATGCTGGTTTATAACATCATCAGCTGAAAAAGAAACAACCATAATGCCGATCATATAGTCCAGAACGTTGTATATAATGTAGACACAATAACGATATTCATTCTTCTTTTTAACCAGGGTCTTTATATCTTTATTCTTCATTCGTTATCAACGCAGAATCATAAAGCATGTCAGATAAATACACCGAAGAACTCGAGTCTACTGAGAAAGAACCTCAATATCATCAACGTGATCTAGAATATTCAGGTGATGACACATCCTCAGCTGAAGCTATCATCCAAAAGGAAGTAGAGCAGGACTCTAATCGTGATATCAAATATAGATCATGTTCATGGCAAAAAACAGCTGGGTTGTTGTTCTCTGAATATATCTGTCTTGCTATCCTATCGTTCCCATGGTCTTATTCTGTCCTTGGTTTAATTCCAGGTTTGATCTTGACTATTTTTGTCTCATTAACTACTCTATACACTGGTTTGATCATTGGTGATTATTGTGCTAAATATCCTACTATCCAATCCATCTGTGATATTGGACAGCATTTGTTCTGGGGTAAGAAATGGGCTTATTATGCTACTGCAGTATGTTTCATTATGAACAACACCATGATTCAAGCATTACACGTTGTGGTTGGTGCTAAATATTTGAACACAGTCACTAATCATGGTACTTGTTCTGTTACATTTGCCGTTATCAGTGCCATCATCTGTTTGTTGTTCTCTTTACCAAGAACTTTCTCTCACATGTCATGGGTTGGTATCTTTTCTGCTGCTACTCAGTTCATTGCTGTTGTTCTATGTATCGCGTTTGCTGCCACACAAGCACATCCCGATAAATACGTTGAAGGAACTGAAGTCACATGGACTTTATGGCCTGTTAAAGGTACCACTTATGTCTCTGGTATGTCTGCTTTCTTAAACATTCTTTACACTTTTGTTGGACAAATCTGTTACCCATCTTTCATTGCAGAAATGAAGAACCCAAAAGAGTTTAGAAAAGCTTTATACCTTGTCACTGTTGCTGAATTGATTGTTTTCACTTTGGCAGGTGCTATTGTCTATGTTTATGTTGGTAATGAATACATCACCAGTCCAGCATTTGGCTCTTTAGCTGGTGATAACAAAATCATTGCTTTCTCATTTGCTATCCCAACTATCGTGTTCTTAGGTTCATTGTACGGTAATGTTACTTCTCAGTTCATTTTTGTTAAAGTTTTCCCAGAAGATTCCAAACATAGATACTCTCATACACTTAAAGGTTGGGGTGTTTGGATTGCGGTTAACACCATCACTTGGATCTTTGGTTTCTTAATTGCACAAGTCATTCCATTCTTTTCTGATTTATTATCATTAATGTCTTCATTATTCGATTGTTGGTTCGGTTATGTTTTCTGGGGTGTTGCATTCATTAGACTAAAACAAGCTAAATACAAAGGTCAATTCACAAACTCAAGACAATTGTTCTCTGTGCTGAATTTTAAAGAGAAAGTTGAATACGTTTTATGTCTGTTTTTGATTCTTGTTGGTTTCTATTTATTAGGACCAGGAACTTACGCTTCTGTTGATTCCATCATCTTGAGTTATCAAAGTGGTATCTATGGTAGCGTCTTTTCTTGTGATAACAATGGTCTTTAATTGTTTTATACCTATTCTTATTTAGTTAATTTAGATGATATTAGATTTATATATTTATAAACCTACAGTCTTAAAACTGATCATTTGTAGATTCTTACATTACTATAAATAAGCTGGCTATTGAAGATTTTATCTATTTCTTCCCAATCTTTAGCCACTTAGGTATCTTCTTCCCATCCTTTGTGCTTGCAGATGAAGAAGAAGGTTGTGGTATTTCTTTGCGTTTAGGTAATAATCCATTATGTATTTTCCCATCAGAAACTTCACTTGTCTCATCCTCCAGCAAATGTCTATTCAAATCTAATTTAACTTCAGGAGCTTCAGTGATATCAAGAGCACTAGCCAAATATTCTTTCTTCAAGAATGACCCAGTCTTTCTGTTTGAGTTGAAGACTAGTAAGTTTCTTGCTGATAGGTTATCAACCAGTTTTTCATTACTTATACTCAAATGTTTTAAAGGATATGGAATCACCAATTCAAATGATTCATCCTCGTTTTGTAATGTTCCTTTCACAAAATTATATAGATCAAGATTTGTATCAGTCGGTAGGAAATTCGCTTGTAGATTAGCACCATCTGGGAACTTAATTCTGATTTCAATAGACTTGATTTCAATTGGTTTCTTTGAAGCTTCTCTTAGTCTTCTGAGTTTTGGTGTATCGTGAGCTCTTTGAGATAATATGTTTTGATATTGACGGGCCTGATCAACAGTTACTTCGTATGCAGATTCTTCAGTGACTGCTTTTGAGACAGGTTCGGATGCTGGTTTGAAAACGTACACATGTTGTTTTGGTTCTGGTGTTGGTGCAGGTTCTGGCTCTGTATGTTGTTCCTGATCTTTCACTAAATCTTTCTTTTGACTGTGGTCAACTTCTTGACTTGACTTATGATCAGTTATGACCTGAACATCATCATCAGGTTTGTCAACAACAATGTCTTCTACTTTATCAGAGGCATTCTCAGTATTTGGTTTTTTATCAGTGATGACATCTTTGATCTTTTGATCCACTAGTTCTAAATCATCATCATCTTTGAAATTTATTATATATGGAGTAGTGAAGCTGATTCTTAAGACCCCATTGTTACCAACACCTAGTTCATTCAACGTCACATCACTAACATCATCCTCTGAAATCACTTTCAGCATTGAGTGGAACTTTAGTCCATAGTTTTGTTCTAATATAGCAACTTTCAAAGTATTCTCGACATCTTTAACCACATCTTTGATACTTAATGTACTATCAAACTTCTTCACAATAGAAGTCTTCTCAAACGGACTATTGACCAATTGAACTTTGATATTGACAATTGATGATTTCTTACGTTTTGATGGATTGAGCGTTAATTTAGCACCAGCAGGTAGATTCAATAGCCTGAATGGGATATCTAGTTCTAATTCTGTACTGTTATGGAAGAGACCAGTGGTGGCAAAATCAAGCTTAAAATGATCGGTCGCTTTCGTCAAGATCTCGGTAGAAGAAGTACCCGGAGTTACTTTCAGCTTCAGCGTCTTGAACTGGTGCACAATTGAGACAGACATCACTAATCCTAACCAGCTAATTTACTTTTATATAAAGAGATGTCTCTTTGTTATGTAACCAAATTGTAAACAAAATCAGATCAATTGTATAGCGAATGTGTCCCCTACCCTGTATATTACGTAATAACTAATGGGTACGGGTTAAAATGAAGTGTCGCACCCATTAAATTGTAATATATGGCAATTTACCCGGATTATTGGCTGCATATTCGTACATACTGAGTATGGTTGAATTTCTGTGTAATTATGCACATCTTGCATATTTGTTACCCTCTGGCTAGCTTCTAGCATGAAAATAGCAAAATGGGTTCGTAGGTAGGTAGGTGCCTTCACTTTA